>CM077457.1:26081409-26390930 GCA_039654765.1 Mylopharyngodon piceus | reverse complement strand
AGCTGTGAGATTGTCTAATTTTTCCTTTTAGTTGTGGAACTGCTGTTTTAGGTGGATAGACTTCTGGTTATGGGTTACCGCCTTAATTCTAGTGTGTGGATTTCGGTCTGTGTTAAGAATCTTTGTGCGGACCATGTCGGTACTGAGGGATGACGAGTCAAAATGATTTTCTGTGGCATGCTGTTGATGGAGCTGATTGAACTCAGAACATTCCTCTATGCAACAAAACCTTATGCATTATAAAAAGTAAAAATATAGGCCTACAGTATATATACTGTGTGTATATATAGGCCGAGGGCCAGTGTAAAGGCCCGTATGCACCAAGAACGATAACTATAAAGATAACTATAACAATAACTATATAAGCATCCACACCAGCATATGTTATCATTCTGTTTATTATAAGCACACACTGCAGTTTTGTTGTCTCTTTAAATGCTCAAGCTCTATTCTACTATTAAAAATTATGTTCTGTAATTGAAATAAAGCTGAAAGAAAATACAGTTATAAGATAAAACTTAAACTTGAAAAACTAGAAATGTGCCTTGGCAACTAGCTAAAATAAACAAGTTTAAGTTGAAGTACTAAACCCGAATTAAAAACAAAACAAAACAAAACCTAAAAAATTTACTAAATTACTAAATCTTAAACTAAAATCAAAGTTAACATGAACATATTAATACTATGGTATATAAATAATACTGTATTGTAAAATACTGAAAATCTTGGGTTCTTTGAACTTGTACTACACATGCATTTTTATTCTTTGCTAACTTCATTTTTGTTCTTTGCTAAATCAGCAAAATTTGCAACAGCAGTGTTATCTAGCTTGCTAACAGATGCGGTTTTGTGGAAACTACAAAAATGACTTGTGATATGTTGATAACTACAAACCAGTTAGTACTGTTTTGCCTTGTACACGTATGCATTGTTTTCCAGAAGTTGTTCATGAAATTTATGGAGTTACATTAAAGCTGTATAATTTCCAGCTTGTTGTTTTGTAGTTCTAAAGAAAAATAATTTTTGTAAAGAAAAATATGAATATTTCTAAAATAAGTATTTAAAATATTTATTAAAATAAAATGATAAATGTTTGTAACAAATATAAAAATACTTATTCTTTTGTGGTGGGGATCAGTGAAAATGTTGAGTAAATGTTGAGTAAAAATAGCGAGTAAAAAATTGAAACTACTGGCAAAACAATCGTTATTGTTGAATCCTGATGATCTTGTTACCTAATTCCCCTAATGTAATCGGATCTCTTAGATGTTTTTTATTAGCTAATCTTTCGCTCTTTCTTTTCCTGTTTTTCTTTCTTTTAGTTGGTGGTGCCTCAAACCTGACATGGAATTACTCCGGAATCTTTTGAACAGGGAATAAATCAGGTAACTGAATCACAGGCAACTAAACGTAAACACTTATTTTTGGGTATTATGGGTATTTTTTGGGTATTTTTACTTAACCTGTTCTACAATATTTCATGTATGTTTAAATAAATCTGTCATGAAAACAGGTTTTTATGACAGTCACACTTTAAATGTTTATATTTCAAAAAAATGAATTGGAGTAGAAATATAATTATGTAATTCAAAAGTTTATTATATTATATTCTTCCTTATTGTGTAATTTAAATGTTTGTACACAAATCAGTTAATTTGAACCTTTAATAGTCATGTACCAATTGGCAGGGTTCCCTCCCTGTATAGTTTACAGCATTAGTTGACAGATATTGTTTTCCTTGAAAAAAATTTGACATGTACTCCACCTGATATACATCCAAATGAATCAATATCGTATTTGAATTTAAACAAAATTAGAATTGAGGTGAATCAAATCACAAGCTTGTGAATTAGAAATCGAATCGTGAAATTTGTGTCAGTACCCAGCCCTAGTTTGTAGCCATATAGCCTAGAAGTAAAAGTCAATATGAAACGCCATACACAAGCCATTTTGCTTCTGTAATCTGATTCATCTTAGAAAGAAAAAAAAATGACTGAAAGTCACTTGGCATTGTGGGCCACTTGAGTACCAAGCTGTTGGCCCGGCCGCTCCTGGCATGGATTAGCCAGCTGCCACTTTACAGAGGCACCAGGCACACGGCATGACATTCTGACCCAGTGACCTCATCTTTTGGGTGATGTGTGTAGTCTTAAAATGTTGACTTGTCTATGCCCTACTTGTTTAGCTTGGTAAACAGTAAAAACAACCATCCAACTGCCTGCTGTTAAAGCCGATCATAACGCCAGAGAGCATTTTTGGAGGGACAGTTCATCCCAGAGGGAATGGTGTTTTGCATTTTGGCCCAGATAAAAGCAAACGGCCTGACCACCAAAGCCAAAATAAGAAACCTGACCACAGTTTCAAAATTCAAAGACCTGAGGGAAACCTTGCTTATGCTGGAGGCCTGGGTTTAAGTCATATCCCATTCCTCACACATGAAAGTAGCCAGAACTCCCAGAATTTGTTTGCGCACTGGCTTCAATTGGACTGTCTTTTTGCTGGGAGGTAATAAAACAGTGTATCGGAAAGACTATAACTTCTGCATAGTGTATTAGTAATAGCAATGTACAATTAGTGATGTCAGCAAGTGCAATATGTTCCCAGCAGTTGAGCATCAGTTTCCCATAAAGATCAATAAATCATATACATTTCGTGTAAGTGTATAGTGTAATTAGCATGAGTGTGTCTGGCAGCACAGTCAGGATGTCAGAGAGCATGTTTTAAAATCCATCCATCCATCCATCCATCGTTTTTGAAGTCTCTAATGCTCATCAAGACTGCATTTATTTGATCAAAAGTACAAAAACAGTAATATTGTGGAATATTATTATAATTTAAAATAAATATTTTCTATTTGAATATCTTTTCAAACATAATTTATTCCTGTGATGGCAAAGCTGAATTTTCAGCATCATTACTGCAGTCTTCAGTGTCACATGATCCTTCAGAAATCATTCTAATAGGCTGATTTGGTGCTATATATGTAAATGTAAATCTCTATACATCTCTATCTATATCTATAAACCCACAAAGTCTGGCCCAAACAGTACATCTGGTGTCTTGCAGTCCCTTTTCCCAACACTTCCCTGTGTTCATCGTCGCTCTCAGCACATTTCACTTACCGCAAATACTCCCACTCATATTTTTAGTATTACTTCACAGAAATGTTCTGTGAACCAACGGAAGGGAAGAAAAAGAAGCATATTACAGAAAAACAAACGAGTTGGCAAAGCAATTTTACTGCAGTGCTGAGAAACTGAGATGTAAACAGAATGCACCTGTCAATCATGTTTTCCCATCGTGACATCATTCATCACCATGGCGATAGATTCCAGCAGCACTGTTTTGCTCAGATGGCCTGATGAGAATGAAGTGTGTGTGTTTGTGTGACTCACTCAGCACATGACTAAGCTGTTATCTGTTCTTCTCTTTATCTCTGTACTCGAACCCTGTAGAGAGAAATGCATTTCTGAAAACACCTGACACTCTATCAAAACCAGTTCTCTTGTTCTGCAGCAAAATGTTTCGGTAATAACCCTCTGTGCAGAGAGATTGTCTGATCTGTATGACTTTTTCTGTTCCACAAAATCAGACATCTTAAGAATCTTTATTTATTTTTTCAGCTTATACAGGACAAATAACACCACAAATCATCAAGAGCTCAGTGAGAAGCCTTACTACATCAATGAAATTTACTGACATTGTCATTTGTGATTCATGCCATTGTTTGACAAGAACAGGAAACATTCATTTTTTTAATTCATTTTTTCACCTAATTGTGCTCAAACTAAGAAAAAATTATTAAATTGTTTTACCAAGTACATACTTCATATGGCTCCCGCTTGCAGGTTTGTTGGCTTTGTTGATGCTTGCAACTTCTCAGTAAACTAGCTGAATTAACAGTTATTTCCCCGTTATTCAAAGCAATGTAATAGGATCTGACAATGATCTTTTTTCTGAAGGGGGGATTTTGTAACTTGAGATCAGTTTTGATGGAAGCAGACTCCATTTTACTGAGGAACTTGAGAGGTTATTATTGAAATTCCACTGAAAAAGAGAAATCTGTCATTTGAAATGTACTAATAATAATATTACAGTATCATAGTTCTTTCAAAAGAGTGAATTGTGTGTAACAACACAGTCAAACAGTCTAGAATATATATATATATATTTTTTTTTTTTTTTTTTTTTTTTTTTTTTAAATGATCCAGATCTTACTTGTAGCAAATTCAATTACAAGATTATTCAGGACATTTCAATGTTCCACATTGATAGATCCAAAATGTACACAATTCTGTAGCATATATTATCACATTAACCATATTTTCTCATGTTGTGCTTTTTTACATGAGAAAACTTTTTGAAACATATATCACTTTTTTTGAACAGGTGTTGCAGACATTCTAAAATTTTGTTTTTGAGCATTTTAAATGTGTTAAATGTTTAAAACAGAATTTTTCATCATTTAAGCATTTTCGATGATGCAGACATTCTAAAATTCTGTTTTTGAATATTCCAATATTGTAGATGATGCAGACATTCTAAAAATCACATTTTTGAATGTTCTTGATGTTTCTGGCATTCTAAAATTCTAACATTATCTATGTTGCAGAGAATGCAGACATTCAAAAAAATTTTTATTTTATATTCAAAATGTTATAGATGTTTCAGACATTCTAAAATGTTATTTTTTTTCAACATCTACAATGTTATAGATGTTGCAGACATTCTAAAATTCTGTTTTTGAACATTTAAAAAAACGATCTTGTCACATTCAGCACATGAAACCATCTTTCAAGTTATGTAATTGAGTGTAAAAAGTGTAATATGAGCTCTTTAGGTTTGCCAAGACATTTCCCCATGACACAGAATATGTAAAGGTCAAATAATCTTTCAAGCTTTCTAACATTGGAAATGTATGGTTGGAAAGAGTGACCTCATTAGCAGATGTGGCCATGACGGTTTTCTGACTCAGTGTTGGGATGATGGCATGTGTTTATGTGTGTTGGATACCTTCGCAACCTGTCACTGCAAAGATGCTGCTTTCTGCATGTGAAGTGTTATAACATGTTACCATGGTGATGGTGTTTGTCATCTGCTTAAAATGCTTGCAGCAGTTTGTGTTACCACTGTCTTTTTCTGTTGCAGTGAGATCATATATCTCTTCACCACACACACACACACACACACTCTCTCTCTCTCTCTCTCTCTCTCTCTCTCTCTCTCTCTCTCTCTCTCTCTCTCTCTCTCTCTCTCTCTCTCTCTCTCTCTCTCTCTCTCTCACACACACACATACACACAATCTTTGAGCTGAATGCCTCATTTCTTTGTTATGTAACTAAAGGTCATGTTCACAATTTTGTACTTTTTCTTGGAAAATATCCTTGTACATATTCTGTAAAACTTTTGTTTATATAATATAGTTTGTTACTACTAGTAGTTTGCCTACTAACAAATTAAAAATGAAGTAGGCTAACAATGAAGGACTAATGTAATTACTTTTAGTAATGCTGAGTTCTCTTTTTTTCCTTTAGAGCTGTTTTTGACCATGGCGACTGTGGGGGAGGAGTCAAGTCCCAGTGTCACCGCCCCTGCTGTTGCAGGCTCCGCCTCCAGTCCGCAGAGTGAAGCAGTAGCCAATGAGCTGCAAGAACTGTCTCTTCAGCCCGCCCCCAACTTGCTTCCTATTCACGAGAGAAAGAATGGTGAGCTTATCATAATGCCAAAACAATTACATCGAATTACTTAATCTAAAAACATAGAAACTTGAATATTTTAGACTGCAGCCTTTGTGAATGAACTGGACGCTGTTTATTGTTACCAAGCAGCTTGCATATATATAGAGTTAAGTTGACGGTCCAAATGTAATTTTTTGCCACACAAGCCAATGACAGGCAATTTATCTGATATAAATATCTCACTCAAATTATTTTTGAGTCACACTGGAATTCTTTAAATGGGTCGTATTATGCTTTTTTACATTTTCAAATTTCTTTAGTGTGTAATATTGCTGTTTGAGCATGAAAAAGATCTGCAAAGTTACAAAGTCACTCCGAAGGGAGTTAGTTATTCTCTATATCAGTAAGCACTGTTTCTCCCTGAAACGCCTCGATTGCAGTCTTAAATTTTCTCCCGAGAGTGTATGTGTCACAATATTCCTCATTTAAATATTTTCCGCCCAAGACATACATGCAAAAAAGGGACTAGGTGTTGAGTTGCATTAGTAGTGTGTGTTTAAAGTCTGGTTATGGGGTGGCATTTCTGAAACTCGTTCGAAACGGTTGACCAATCACAACACATTAGTCCAGCGAACCAATTAGAGCACATTGTGCTTTTCAGAAGGAGGGGCTTCATAGAGACCAGAACTAAACAGAGGGTCACTGACAGACTGGGAAGAGAGGTGCTGCAACAATGAATAATATGTGAAAATTAATGTGATTTTTGAACAGTGCAGCATGAAAACCTATTCTAGAAGACCCTGAAAACAAAATCAAAATTTTGTAAAAGGGCATTATATGGCCTCTTTAAAACAACTGGTTTTTGTAATTTAAAAAATTAAACAAAGATAAATCATAATATCATATCAGAAATTTTGTACCTTTAATGTATACTTACAACCTATGCAATGCCACTGAAAACCAGTGACACATTTCAGACAAAAAATAGTTTATCTTAAAATAACCTGTGAAAAGGCACCATCTCTCAATACCTGGACAGATTTTGTCCCTCATATTTTTGTCTGGGTGCCTTAATGAGAAGAATATTTCACGAAAATGTCACCACTGTCACCACATCGAGTTTATCCTAGATAAACTTCTGATGGTAAATTTTCCACCAAAAATGTTAAAGTGGGAAGGTACGATTGATTTTAGACAAAGTTTAGTGTTGCAGGTCTTTTGTAAATCTAGCAGCCAAATGGCAGGGAATTTTATTCTCATTTAGCACTTATCGGATGCTGATTTTGGACCCTCTATGTGCGATCACAGAATTTTTTTTCTTTTAATAAGTAGCTTGAGTCACAATAATCAAATATAAAAGTATGGTAACACTTTACAATATGGTTCCATTTGTTAATATGAGTTAACTACAATAACAGAAGCTAACAACGAAAAAAAAACTCGTAAAGCATTTATTAATATCAGTTAATGCTAATTTCAACATTTACAGTACTAAAACATTATTAAAATCAAAAGTTTTATCTGTTAATATTATTAAATGGACCCGAGCTAACATAAACTAATAATGAACAGTTGTGTAACTAACGTTAACAAAGATGATCAAATGCAGTATCAATGTATTTCACACTGTTAGTTAATGTGTTGACTAATGGAAACCTATTGTAAATTCTTACCAAAATCATAAACAGGACAAAAATGTGCTTCCACTGACATGTACGTACAATTGCTCAATAACATAATGTTATAATGTTATTATAAGCCTAATGTTATGATCTGCATACATGCACATGGTGGAAACGTGACATGCTCTCACATGCTTAACCATATTTTGCTTCATAGCAGTGACATGTTTAGAATATGGTGACCAGCCCCTGGCTAATAATGGTTTGTTTTGCATGACTTATCTTTGTAAACACCCACACTCACATCCCACAGTCTCTGAATATGTTCAGGGTGAAAATCAGGTTATAGGAACTGTTATCTGTGAGGTTTCACGACTGCCATCTAGTGGATCTTATCAGCACTTTGGTCTGTTTATTTTTATACTGGGAAAGTTTTGGACAGCCTGAAATCACTTACTGTACATGACAGGGATTGGACGATGAAACTGAAACACTGGCCAATATAGTGTTGGACGTTTCACGCCTATATATGCGCGGCCTGGTGGCAAATCTTCACTGATCGCACATTTCATCAGTAAGAGTAGAGTGTGAAGGTTGAATTAGCAGAGCAACAGCACAGCTGTACATTAAATATTGCAATCCACACAACATAATGAGAGACATATCAGAGTTCAGAAGAGGACGAATTGTTGCGCATCTTGCTGGCGCATCTGTGACCAGGACAGCATGTCTTTTGAGAGCTATGGTATCCAGGGTAATTTCGGCATATTTTTGGGTATTTTTCGGGTATTTTGGAGGAGAAAACGTTTTCTCCTCAGAAACTCATAGTACCTGTCCATTGTTCATGAAGAGGAATGGCATAAAAAATCCCTCTGGCCACTGTGAAGGACTTGTTTCTGTTATTCCCAAGATGGATTGTTGTTGTATTGGCCACAAAAGGAGGCCCTACACCATACTAATAAATTATTGTGGTCTAAAACCAGGTGTTTCAGTTTCATTGTCCAACCCTTGTATATACACAGTCTGGCAAGTGAGTAGTCATTTAGCAGATGGTTTTAACCAACCCTGAGTGACCTGATTTTAAGTGCCTCATTCAGGCTAATGGATCGGCCCTAGCGAGAAGGGTCTGGCTGCAGACATGCACTCTACTCTGTCTGCAGTGTCACTTGCACTCTCTGTACAGGAACTGGAAATAAGTTGCATAATGTTGTGAGAGATTTTAACACTTTTGGCAACTTGCATTGATATGTGTTTCAGAGGACATAGTTAGTGTGCTTTCTGTGCTTTTAAACACTTTAATATTTTGTTCTCTTATCCGAAGTCATTTATTGTATACCGTGAGTGTAACTTTCAGCAGGTGTCTGAATAATTTTTTGGGGCGAATGTGTGTTTGCATACCAGATTATGTTTTGGACATCACACGGGATGAGAGATCATATATCTCGGACAGGATGAGATATTATTTATATACTATAGTATTTATTACAATTTTGAATTAGCTGTTATTTTTGCATTTTAAGTTTTAGCATTTTAATTTCATGTGCTTTTTTTATTATTTTTATTTCACTTTCACTTTTAGTAATTTTAGTACTTCAATGTCAACATATTTCGGTTAGTTGGCAAGGCAACATTTCTAATTTTCAATGTTAAGTTTTTCTTTTTATTTAATTTTAGCTTTATTTAGATTAACGAAAACAATTTATAATAGTTTTAGTTTTACGTAAAGTCTGCATGAAATGGAAGTTGTGATAGTCTTTTCTCCCCTATTGTGACGTATATCTGAGTGAAACGGCTTCTCGAACAAGAAAAAATGTACGGCGGGACTTGATTTTTGTCCATGGGGAATTGATTGGATGGTTGTGGTTTGCTGTTGCTGTGATGTCATGTGAGTGACAGGTTGCCCCGCCCTCATGCCAGTAAACACGTCATCACAGAAGAGCTGTCACTGCAGGAGGGAGGGGAAGGTATTTTAATTAAAGATTATGAGAACATATGAATTTAAAAAATAATAATGATGTGCATGGATAAATAAATTAAATTAAATACTTTAGTATTCCATGATGTCATGGTGACTTTAACAGTAACAACAACTCTATTTTGTCACTCAGGATGTAGGAGACAAGACTGTGGTTACATATACACACATTTTCAGTTACAGTTTTTTCAGTTTCATTTCTTTTACCCTTGAGCCCATCACATTTTCTTAAGTTTATCAATAAAGCACATGCATCTTTCTTGATTCATCTCCTCCAAAGATATTTTACACCCTCACACTTCGGCTTGTAAAATCACATGCGGTTCAGGAAAGAGTCTGCAGCACGTTTGCTAAAAACAGCTCCTAAAACACCTGCCGAACAGAGCGATTTTACACCTCAGCGGCGAGGTGTGGCTGTCAGACAGACTTAAGATGCATTTCCATAAATTCTGCAGCCTTAAATAGCTGCACCAGACAATTGTGATGTTTTAGGAAGTCATATTTCTCAGATTTTAATTTCAGCCATATATTCATACTGAGAAACACACTTCTGTGAATGTACGTTTCTGTGTGTCATTCTGTTGGCAGAGAGAGGTCATTGAGTGCAGAGTGGGCTGCTTTAATAAAACACACACTACTCAGCACAAATGTGTGTGTGTATATGTGGACTGAATGACTTGAGGAACAGCTGCGGTTGTGCGGTAGTGCTGTCACACACACAAACACACACCTTTCCCTGCGGATAACTTCAGTCTCAATGCTGCTACTGCAACAGCAGGAGCTCTGGATCTTTGATGTGGCTGTTTCTACTCATCAGATATCTCCCTTCTTTATTTTTTATTTCTTTGCTTTCCGTCATCTTCTGCTCTCTTTTTTTCCTCATCTGGATTCCTGTGAGCAGATCAGCAGTTTGGCTGTTCTACGTGAATGACTGAAACAGATGAAATATGAAAGACACAAAGGCTGAATTAAGTTTTTGAGTCAAAAACTTGAACGTCTCTTTGAAGGAAAAGCAGTGAAGCACTTCTTTTTGCTGCAGAAAGATTCATTTACCTTTTAAAAACATGACCACCATGCTGGACACCAGCTCTTGGCTCTTGCCCGGCCCCGCCTCTTTTGGATCTGCTTCAGTCAGCCGTGTCATGAGGAAACGAGTTGTCCGATTGGACCGTGAGCGGCGTGCCTGCCTGAGTCTGAGAGAAGGTGTGGAGTCGTGTTGCATGTGCATTCAGACCAACAAACACATTTAAAGCCTGTAGCAGGTATTTGAACAGGGCCTTAACTCTATTCAACTTTGCATAGATCAATCTTGTGCTACAGACATGAACTGTGGGATACTATTACTGTTTTAAGCAATTGGACTTACAATATTAGCCTGGAGGATGATAAAAATGGGCAAAAAAATTTAAGCAACCACCCAGAACACTATAGTAATGTTCAGAACACTATAACAACTGCTTAGCAACACTCTGGCAACCCACCACAGCACCTTAGCATACTGATGTCAAGTTTTAAATGAATTTCATTATAGCTTTAATTTTATTTTTGGTTTTAGCTTCCTGTTGCATTCGTGCCTGTTTTGACCCAATAGGGTTTTTTGTTAAATCCATAGTGTTATTATGAGAATGAAACTTTGGAAATGTGTTAAAGGGTTAGTTCACCCAAAAATGAAAATTCTGTCATTAATTACTCACCTTCATGTCGTTCCACACCCGTAAGATTCCGTAAGGTTCATCTTTGGAACACAAATTAAGATATTTTTGATAAAATCCGATGGCTCAGTGAGGCCTCCATTGCCAGCAAGATAATTAACACTTTCAGATGCCCAGAAAGCTACTAAAGACATATTTAAAACAGTTCATGTGACTACAGTGGTTCAACCTTAATGTTATGAAGCGACAAGAATACTTTTTGTGCGCCAAAAAAACAAAATAACGACTTTATGACAATATCTAGAGATGGTCGATTTCAAAACACTGCTTCATGAAGCTTTGAAGCTTTTGTTTCGAATCAGTTTTTCGGAACGCCAAAGTCACGTGATTTCAGTAAACGAGGCTTCGTTATGTCATAAGCGTTTCGAAATTTCAATGGTTCACCACTGGGGGTGTGACTTTGGCAGTTTGATACACACTCTGAACCACTGATTCGAAACAAAAGATTCATAAAGCTTCGAAGCTTCTTCGTCTTACGGGTGTGGAACGACATGAGGGTGAGTATTTAATGACAGAATTTTCATTTTTGGGTAAACTGACCCTTTAAGACTGTCAAAATACTCAAATTACTTCTATTAAAGGTGCAGTGTGTAAATTTTAGCGGCATCTAGCGGTGAATTTGAGGTGAAACTGCAACTAACGGTGCACTCCCCTCGCACCCCTCCCTTTCGGAGAAGCTACGGTGGCCGTCTGGCCGACACAAGACAAAGATGTCGTCGTCTGAGAGAGCAGAGAGTAGCTTGTGTGAAGCAATGAGGTTTCTTCTTACTTCTAACAAAGAACGGTCTCTGCTTCTAATAAACCAGACGACTACTACTACTATTACTACTACTACTTCGTGTGTATTCAACGTAGTGACGATGCAAGCGGCCTCTAAAAACATGAACAATTTAGAAGAAGAACAACATAGTGATGACACGCGCTCTGTAGAGTGTTTGTCCGTTTAGGGCTGCTGTAGAAACATGTCGGCGCAAAATGGCGACTTGACATGGAGGGGGGACCCGCGGTGAATGAGATAGAAATGGCTCATTCTAAGGTAATAAAAACATAACTGTTCATTATGTAAGGTCTTTATGTACCACTGAAAACATAGTTATGTATATGATATTGCATTTCTGTCAATAGATCCTCTCAAATTTTACACATTGCACCTTTAAATACATTTAGCCTCTTTTCTACACTCAACACATTTTTTCCTTCTCACTTGTTTTTTTATAAACATGTTATTTAACATGCTTAAAATAAAATGACAAGTTAAATGTCTGTTTGTAGATCAGTTTTATCGACCAAATAGTCTAAATTTGAAAAAGGAAAGAGGGGTCTCCATTTCACTCTACTGTCACTTATTGATGAACCACTGCAGCATGAAAAAGGAGATTTAGGCTGTTTATTATCTTTTTTTCATCTAAAAGTAAAAGTTTATGCAAGTAAAATGAATATATTTTGTTTGAAAACATTCATAAATGTAGACTGTTTTGAGCAGTCATGAGTTTTAAGTTCAAAGGAATTTAATTAAATCCACTGAAATCAATGGAGTTTACTGGTAATTTTCATATTATATGTTCTTTTAAATTTCATAGAATGATATATTCAAATAAAATTTCTCATAAATATTGATATATATTTTCTTGCATCACACTGGTTTTTGCTCTAGTTCTTGTAACATTTTATATTTCAACGAATTTCTCAATTTTTAATTAATAAAAAGGGGTAAATGAAGTAATAGTATGGTAAGAACATGGTAACATTCAAAACTTTAAAAATTTTCCGCATTCATTAATGAGAAGTTACTGATACTGTTTTAGTAGAATTTTTTAAGTTATGATTGTTTTATAAGCTTATGTTCCACAGGGTCCAAACAGACCCAGGAATGCACCGGGTGTATACAGTCTTTTTTAATGCATTAGGATGGTTAATTTTATAATCTAATATTTATATTTTACTTTATTTCAGCTTTATTTAAATTACCAAATAAAAAGTCTAATACAGTCTACAAACTTGCAACAGTGCAATTATAGCTGTGCAATATAGGAAATCGTATCAAAACCCAGTATCTTTCTTCTGAGCCTGTTTTACATCCATTAATCTGTCAGTCAACTAAAAATGCTTTTTAAAAAGTCTAAAAACAAACATGTAATTAGGTGTTTATAAGCCTCAAAATGCGTGCATCTACTAGTTTATAAATTGGCTGTGGATTAGCAATCAGAACTAATTAGATCAAATGTGAGCTGTGATGTTGTATTATTGAATATTTTATTAGTGAGACATGTAGACAGCGGGCGTGATCCACTGAGCTTTTTGCACGTGTTTGTGTGATTGTGCGTGCTGTGCTGTGCTTGGCATGCCATGGGTGATGAGGGAACCGGAGCGATGACATTCCCCTCGATCCAGGATGAAGAAGCATCAGCTCATGCACGCGTACACACACATGCACATGCTTTAACAGCACTTTTAGGTGTCCTGCAGGTTGCAGTTTGAGACATGAGGCGTAATTCACAATGATATCCTCAATAACTCAGCGGCAGCTCAGCGGCCTGTCACACAGATTGAGTGTCAGGTACAGAATAACTGTCAAGACACAAATAGAAACATATGGAAAGCAAGCTACTGAGATAGATGGAGAGATTCCAAACAACTACCATAAGTCTTGCATTGTGAGCTTAACTGTGAAAATTTGGTAAGAACATAGAAAGTAAAGCAACTCCTTTAGAGGGGTTAGATCAGTTTATATTCTGCCATTGTTGAATCCGTGATTCTGATTGTTTGACGGATGTTGCAGGATATTGACTAATTTTCTTTAACTACATGGCTATATAGTTCCAGGATCATAAATTAACATAAAATGTCATGATAATCTAGGGGGGTGGGGGGATTCGCAATCTAGTTATGTTTATTTTAAAATTATTCAGTTCAAGAAAAATATGCTGCTCAATTAAATGGTAATTTTAATTTTTATTTTCATATATTATTTTCATATCACTTAAATATTAAGTTTCACCATTTAACCAAATGTATTCATGGTGTCACATCCACCAGCTGGAGTGCCCTTGATCTCCACCAGTGGGCACTGCTCCCTAGTCCATTGCCTTTTTATCATGAACTGCATTTTCCATAACCCTTTGCCTGGACTCATTATTCTTCATCAGTGTTGGGGAAAGTTACTTTTAAAAGTAATGCATTACAATATTGCGTTACTCCCTAAAAAAGTAACTAATTGCGTTACATAGTTACTTTTTATGAAAAGTAATGCGTTACATTACTTTTGCGTTACTTTTTCTCACTTGGGCTGGGCTGGGCTTGCTTGTTTGTTTTTGAATAACAACAAAAAAAGTTCAATTTTTGGCAAATGTTAAGGCCCTTTCACACCAAAAGTGAAATGAATAAGTCTCAGGCTGAAGGAAATGCATATTTACGCCTGTACAGTAGAGGGCGCAGCTCAAACACACCTTTCAGCTGTGCTGCCATTATGGATTAAAGAAGAATAGGATAGAGGAGAAGGAAGTTCAACACTATTATTTCTAAATCTAATCTAAAGAAATTTTTGCTTATTAGTATGGTTGAATTATTAGATCATTGAAGGTCAACAGCAAAGGCAATGGTTAAGAAAGTGAGATTAAATACATAAAGTATATTTGTGTAATTTAATATATTTAATTATTACATGTTTGCGTAAAATTCTGAGATTGCATTTCGCTTTTTATTCATTTTGAGGAATACTGAATGTTTTAGTGCAAGTGTGATGAGTAAATGCATGTTTACATTTAGTCTAGATAGAGCTACAATAACCGCCATGTTTACACAGCGCACACAACACCTCTGCTCTTTATTTCTCTCAACATGGGGACAGGAGAGCTGTCAGTCAATAAATGTGTAAAAGTAACAAGTTATTTATTTGAAAAAGTAACTTAGATATTTTGTTGTAAATTGAAAAAGTAATGCGTTACTTTACTAGTTACTTGAAAAAGTAATCTGATTACGTAACTCAAGTTACTTGTAATGCGTTATCCCCAACACTGTTCTTCATTACTTTGAGCTGTGTCTCCTTAATTTGTTAACTCTGCCTTTATGAGCCCTGTGTTTTCAGTTATTGTTTGCAAAGTCTTGTAAGTGTTACACTGCAATTCTGAGAGCTCTCTCTTTGGTTTCCTGTGTTACAATTCCAATCATTTGCCTGTGATTTGGACTCAGTCATGGTTTGGATTGTTTGTCTTGTTTTTTTGTTTTTTTTTATCTCTTGCCTGTTATTAGAATTACAATTACGATTACTGCACATGGATCCTCAACCTGTGTGTGTCAGAGCAGTTTGTGACACATGGGATATAATTACATATAGGCTATAATACAGTATTTCATTTATATTTTTGCTTTTAATCTATATTACTATTTGCATATTACCAGTGTAATATTTATATACAAATAATAATTAAAAATAAATTGTTTTATGTGATTAAAAAATATTGTAACTGTTAAACTATAAGTAAATGTGCCATGGATTATTTAGAAGCACCGTCATCAAGGGATTAGAATAAATTACGAAACCACAATAGAGCAGAAGTTTATGGTGTTGGGCTTGTGTACACTGTACAGCCTAGTTATGACCTGCATCCCTTTATTCTTCTCATTTGTTCACACTCTTCGGGTCTCTGATTTTGACATTATATTTTCCACATCAATACAGATTTTTGTTGTTGTTTGTGTTTTTTTTTGTTTTTTTGCTGCAGTTTATGCTGAAACAACTCACTCTGACACTGAAGGAATTCTCTCGCACATCACATATACACACAATCTTCCCATACAACTTCTCATACAACTTTAGATCCCTAATATTGTGATTATGAGTCATAGGCCTCAATTATCTTGCTTACGGTGGGTGTTACAATCATTAACTCGTAATGTTGATGTTTAATGTCTGTTAACACCGTTGTCCTCCTGAAACTTTTGCACACAACTCCTGTCAGCCATCTCGATTTCACCTCCCGAGCATCTTTAGTGACCTCATGCCAGATCAAAATTCAGCAGCCCCTCAGCTGTTGTGATGCCACTGCCAGATCACAATTTAACTGCACAGCAGGTGCGTCACTGACTCTATTCCACAACACAAACAGGTGCTATAGGCACTTGGTTAATAAATATAGCAGTACTGACAGGTTCTGATCCCAAGCCATGTTAAAAACATATCTTCAGGCTTTCATGGTTATCAAATGAATGATAAAATGAATTTGTTACAAACTATGGTACCTATGGTAACTGTGTGTGTGTTATGTACTGTATTTTATATAATATATACAATTTATTTAAAGGGATAGTTTACCCAAAAATGAAAATTCTGTGAGGAATTACTCAATCTCATGTCATTCCAAACTTTTGTTCATTTTCAAAACACAAATGAAGATAATTTTTAGAGATTTCTGTCACTCCATTGAAAGTCTATTCATTCAAAATTCTGATGCTTCAAAACACTCATAAAAAGATCACAAATTGTATCCAAATGAATCCAGCAGTTTAATCCAAGTCTTCTGAAGAGACACAATCACTTTACATGATGAACAGGTTTAAATTAGGCTTTTATAAACACTGATCAGCGAACATTCATAAAGTACTCAAATATAGTAAACAGAAGCTCAAACATACTTGATTGATGCAGGAGAAAACCTCATTGGTTCCTGCAGAAGCTCAAACAAGCTGCATAACACACGAGAATGAACCTCATTGGTTCTTGAGCTCAAACACACGCGTAACATGATAATGAACCTCAATGGTGCTTGCGGAAGCTCAAACGTGCTGTGTAACACACAATAATGAACCTCATTGGTTCTTGCGGAAGGTCAAACGTGCTGCGTAACACACGATAATGAACCTCATTGGTTCTTGCTGAAGCCCAAACGTGCTGCGTAACACATGAGAATGAACCTCATTGGTTCTTGAGCTCAAACACACGCGTAACATGATAATGAACCTCAATGGTTCTTGCGGAAGCTCAAACGTGCTGTGTAACACATGAGAATGAACCTCATTGGTTCTTGCTGAAGCCCAAACGTGCTGCGTAACACATGAGAATGAACCTCATTGGTTCTTGAGCTCAAACACACGCGTAACATGATAATGAACCTCAATGGTTCTTGCGGAAGCTCAAACGTGCTGTGTAACACATGAGAATGAACCTCATTGGTTCTTGCGGAAGCTCAAACATGCTGCATAACACACGATAATGAACCTCATTGGTTCTTGCGGAAGGTCAAACGTGCTGCGTAACACACGATAATGAACCTCATTGGTTCTTGCGGAAGCTCAAACGTGCTGTGTAACACACAATAATGAACCTCATTGGTTCTTGCTGAAGCCCAAACGTGCTGCGTAACACATGAGAATGAACCTCATTGGTTCTTGAGCTCAAACACACGCGTAACATGATAATGAACCTCAATGGTTCTTGCGGAAGCTCAAACGTGCTGTGTAACACATGAGAATGAACCTCATTGGTTCTTGCGGAAGCTCAAACATGCTGCATAACACACGATAATGAACCTCATTGGTTCTTGCGGAAGGTCAAACGTGCTGCATAACACACGATAATGAACCTCATTGGTTCTTGCGGAAGGTCAAACGTGCTGTGTAACACATGAGAATGAACATCAATGTTCTTGTGGAAGCTCAAAATACACTTTCATTGGAGGGACAGAACATTACATTTAAAATATCTTTTGTGTTTTGAAGATGAACGAAAGTCTTCTGGGTTTGGAACAACATGAGGGTGAGTAATTGATTGCAAAATTTTCATTTTTGAATGAACTAACCCTTTAATGAAAATGTAATAATATTTAATAAATATTTTGTATCTATCATACTTTAATATTGCTCACGGAATGTTTTTTTCTGCCTCTTTTGGCAGCTCTTACTGTATTTCCACTAACATCTAGATTCATGCATGTTCACTCTAAACCACCACATGGTTAATGACAAAACCAGGGAGCAAATGTGTAAAAATGTCAGATGCGAGAAGTAAAACCACAGCGAGAGATGGCTCGATTTAGCCTCATATCATGTTATTAATCTAACACAGAGGAGCCCGTTCTCTCATGGTAGTGTTTAGTTGCATGTTTGTTACATGAACGACTTGGTTATGCATTCTCATAGATGTAAAATACACTTCTGATGATTTACGTTTTTATCCACCTGAGATGTTTCAGATAAAACCGTTTTTTTAATTGCACTACTGTTAGTGTTTTTTCTAATAAAGGAGATGGATGCTTGACTTTTGGATTTGCAATGGTAGACATTTGTAGTTAGGATAATGATGATACATTAATGTTGTTGACGAGCTTTGGTTAATCCAAATATGAGCCAATGAGCAAGAACCTTGTGCTCTGTCTCATTATTTTACCTCATGTCTTGTCGCTTTACTGGTAAATCGTTTGATCAAGCATTTTTTTTTGTTGTTGTGACTGTATCTTTGAGGTTTCGGTCCAACCCCAGATAACCTGTGAAGATGTTTGCTTTAAGAAGTATAAATGTACATAACTCTAGCGTCTATATTGTATTATTCATGGTAGATGTGCCATGATCGTTTTAATACAAGTTTCTACACTCTTCATTGCAGTTTCATGGAATTGACAGTCTGTCTTCCTGTGGTAAGCCGTAGAAACATCTCACACACTTGCTTCTGTTTTTAATTGAATGTAGAAACAGGAAGAGGAAGTATGTTGTAGTCTGTACTCTCTCCTCTCTGACTGATAAGCTCTCTGCCGGCTGTCAGGAAGAGCTTGTTCGAGGGGAGGATGAAGGAGACAGATCGAGCTACTCGCCGGGTATTTTATCAACTTGTGTGTCTTCTGTCATGATGTATTTCCTTACATTTATAGCGTGCTGTCTCATGAACATGCAAATATTGAGGCATTATAATAGTAATGAAATACATTGAATCATTTTGTACAGAGTAACTTTTTTTTTTCCGTTCAGTTGTGTTTCTGTTTTGACAGTTTCAAATGTTTTTATTGCACAAGACCTGCCTGTTAGCATCTAACTAGCACTCTTTTATCTTTTTTACTAAGTTTCTGTCTATGAAATGTTTCATTTTGTGTGTATATATGTATAGTTTTGTATGCACTTTTGACATATACAGTTGATGCTGCTCATCTGAATCTAAATGTACAGTTTGTCAATCTTTTCATTGTGTAACAGTGGAACATTATATCCCAATAATTCAGGAAATTAGTTAAATGAATATTTTTAACCCTCTTAGTTAACCTGTTGTCAAATTCAGAATTGATTTGGAGTCATTTTTTTCCTTTTTCATCCTTGATAATTATATATATGATATATGTCTTCATCTTTGACTTTATTTTTTTTATTCTAGTGCTCCAACTCAAACTTCAGCAGAGAAGGACTCGAGAAGAACTGGTTAGCCAGGGGATCATGCCACGTAAGAACCACTCACACTCTCCTAGTAGTACTAGTTAATAATCTGTCGTTATTATGCAGTTCTGTTAGTGGATCTTTTGTTCCACTGGCATTCTGTAGTACATCCTGAATGTTCTCTTGATTTGTATCTTGAAGATATTTTTCCTTCTTTTGCACAAGTTTCGTCCCACACCTGGCTTACGGTTTTCATCCATTTGTGAATCTAAGTAAAGTGTAGCCTTGTCTTGTGGTTAAACCTAGCAGGTATAGCTAGTCTCTCTCATCCTGTGTAAGATGCTGATTTGGTTTAGTAAACAGTCGAACTCATTTCCTTTGCGTTGTGGTTTCACCGAGCAAGAAAGGTTGGCCCATTCATCTCAAAACTATGATTTCTCTGCTTAACTGTCAGGTCATCAGTATTCTGATGGTGCCTACGCACTTGATTTTGGCAAAAAGGTTTCCATCTTGTGTTGGCTGGAGATGTATGATTTTGATTTAAGTCAGTTAAAATTTAAAAGATAGTTTACATGATGATTTGAATGCTTAATGATGAGTAAAACGGGTACCCAGAGGTCTCAACCACACATAGATCCCAATGTATGTTTGAACAAGCTCTTTTTGAGGTCAAAACTTTAAAGTAGCTTAGCCTGAATAACTCAACAAATCTCTCACACTTTTCCTTTTTTACATGTTCTACTTCACCAAGTGTCTCTAGAAGAATTATCAAATTATATTTAAAGGATTAGTTCACTTTAAAATGAAAATTACCCCAATCTTTACTCACCCTCAAGCCATCCTAGGTGTATATGACTTTCTTCTTTCTGATGGACACAATTGGAGTTATATTAAAAAATATCCTGATGCATCCAAGCTTTATAATGGCAGTGAGCGGGAGGGGTTAATAAAGGCCTTCTGAAGCGAAGCGATGCGTTTGTGTAAAAAAAAAAATCCATATTTAACAAGTTATCAAGTTAACAAAATATCTAGCTTCCGCCAGACCGCCTTCTTGACGTTGCGTAAGTTACGCTTTTTCCGTAAGTTCAATACGGAAGGTGTAGGACGTAGTGTAAGCGCTTTGAACTGCGAGAGACGTTACAGTTGAATACGTAAGTAGAATACGGAAGGCGTTCTGGCGGAAGCTAGATATTGGCTCGAGACCTAGGATGGCTTGAGGGTGAGTTAAGCATGGGGTAATTTTCATTTTAAAGTGAACTGATCCTTTAATTACTCGAGGTACATCTCATACAGTAGCTAAGATGGTCATAGCTAAGATGTTGTGCAAGCAGAATTTTTGACATTTAGCATTCGGTCTGCTGATGTAATTAGGGACTTTTGTTTAGCCAGTTTAGCCAGGTGAGAAATTTGAGTCGCGCCATTCTAGATTGGTGATGTGTCTGAGACCTTCATGTTGAGCTTCTTGTTCACACATAACTGAGACTTTAACACTAAACTTGGCTCACACAGGAAGCATGGTTTAAAAAATGCAACTCTTTTAGACACCTAAAAGATCTTAATATAAAAGTGATCCATTAATCAGCCTTCAAAAATATTCTAAACACTGTTCTATGAACTATTATGAGTTATTCTGATGTACTTCTATTATGGTTGTATAGCACTGAAAGTCTTTTTATATTGTAGGTTGTGATTTAATTTGCCACTAGCTATGTTTGCAAATTTAATTAATGTGAATAACTGAATATCGCATAAAAAATATATAAAGCAGTGTTTCCATACATTGTTTTTAAGAGAATAAAATTAGGGCAAAGTAGCAGTAAAGATTTTATTTTATTTTATTTTAACCACTGCATTTACAAAACCAATTACAGAATCGGTCTCATTTTGTTTTCAAGTTTCCAACACTGCTAATCATGTACGTGACAAACTTACAACTAGTAGCATTCATCTCTGGCTCTACTCCTATACAAAACATTAGACATAAACTTCTGAGGATATCTGGAGAATAGACTAGACTAGTTATTCTGGAGAATATCTAGTTATATAATTCAAATGATCGGACTGATGTGATGCTTCCTTTGCTCTGGCCCTTCATCTGCATCTGAATATTAGTTTGCATTTTGAGTATTTATTTAAATTTCATTCTTTCCAATGTGTAGATACCCTGCAACCATCTCATTTTGTCTCCAGAGATCTGGTCTAGCTAATCAAAGATTTAATTTCGCATATGTACTTTGCATATGTGTCTCTTTTTTCCATTTGAATTTACAGTAGGAAATATAACAGTTAAGTATTTTAGTTTACTGTTTGAATTGGGAAAAAAAATGTCCAATATGTGCCAGTTTAACCTACAATACTCTAATTATGATATGATTACAGATATATTAAATGCACATTCCTTATTAAAGCATGCACACAACACCCGATATGAAATTTGATGTCAATTTATGTTTGTTTTGTATTAAATATTGATTGTGTGACTTTAAGGAGGCGTGTCGACAGTGGAACCACCAAACACTTGCTTAAGATCTCTTCTTAGAATTATCTTAAAAAGAAAAAGAAATGAAAACCAGAAAAGAAGAAGCAGAGAGTTCAAACTAGGTGACACTTCCCTTTAGTAGTTTTATGTAATGCTTCATACTGGTCCCATATTATCTTCCAGCATCTGTGATCCAATTTAAACCCAGTGTCTGCTGATATCAGCATTTTGCTTGGCGCATTGACTGGGCTGTCAACTGTTCAACCATCAACAATGATGCCATAGAACATACTAAGAAGCAATTTCTTAGTGATTTCCTTAATTATCTGCAATTTTATTTATTTATTATTCATTTATTAAATTTTTACATTTATTTTTTAATACCATGTGTACAGTTAATCAGAAAAAAGAAGGTTTGAGAAACCTGTTTGAAAAAAGTCATTGCAAATCTATCCCAGGATTCTAAGGTGCGTCTGAATTTGCATACTTATGCACTATTCTATGACGTTTGGTAGTATAAATAGTTGTAAAATTCATACACTACTAGGGCTGCCCCCTAATAGCCGACTAATTGATGAGAAGAGGCTTAGTCAACCAAATTTTAATTAGTCACAGAAAAAACAAACTCCACAGGAATTGGTGAAGTCACGCAGTCTGATGGACAGATTGTTCACATTGCTGATCCATTTGGTAATTATGTCAGGCAGGAAATCCAAATTTTCGCCTATCATTCATCAACATCAAACATGTTTATCATTTAAAATATGTCAGTAGCTAGCTTAACGTTAGCCACTCTACATGGCAGCTCGCTCTAACATTAATGTTAACCTAGAAAAATGTGCGCAAATCCAAGTGTTCGTGCGGAGTCTGGAAGCTAACTTAGTACAGCGCTTACTGCACGACATATTTAACTTCACATGTATTTCTCTCTATAGACGCATCCACTATACTGCGGAGATGAGAGTCAGCGTCGTTAACTTCATTTTTGTCGGCGACATTGACTCAGAAAACACTAGTTTATTAATAAATATATATATATAAATATATATATATATATATATATATATATTTTATATATGTAATTAAATTCATATCATAAGCAACTAGTCGGCCAATAGCTTGAAAGAATGACGATTAGTTGACTAGAAAAGTCTGAAGAAGCCCTCAGAATTAGCATTTAATCTAAACGTTTTAATTGCAGTAGATCTGCAGTTATTTGTATTGTAGACATGAAACGTGTCGAATACACATTAGCACACTTAAACATGAGTCTAAGATGAAGATATTTTGTGCGGTCTTACTCATAGTGAGTGCATGACTAGCCATGCTCTACATTTGGGTGGGTTGCACACACACACACACACACACACACACACACACAGACACACACATACTCGGTTGAGCCAGTGAGCAGGTGATAAGCAGTGTATTTAAATACATGCCATGTTTCCCATTATATCTGTTAGTAAAAGGTCAGACGCCTGTTATAACCATCAAAGCCATTCGCTTTCCATTTGCTTTCCTAATCCTTTTGATTATACGAAGCAAACTACATACTTTGTGGAGAGAATATAGAAAGTCGTTTGGATGGAAATGGTCTTTCCAGAATAGAAATAAACAGCAATGACAGCAGATGGCAACCTAAGGGGGATCTTTACAGCTCTCACCCAATAACTGTCTGGATCTAAATATGGATCCCAAGGGGAAAGAAAAGCCACCAGCAAATGTGCAAATGTGTATCGGCTCTTTTAGAATATTCCTAAGCACTACTTTCACTGTCTTCTCCCTTTCACTTCCTGTGTATGTCTGCACTTCCTGTCAACTTGAATGCCCTCTTTCTCTCTTATCTGCCTTTTCTGATCACCCTGATGACTGAGTCAACATCTCCTACTTTCAAGTTAATGCTTCCCCCATTAAAACCTATTAATACAACTTCCAGAAATAAGTACAATTTGACCTTTGACGCATCAGAACCATCGGGCCAGATTGTAAATTTAGTTTTTCTAATTTTGAAAAACATTATTTAACAGTGATATTATAGTTTTGATTTTAATGTTTATTCCTGTTTTATTTTCAGTTTGTCCTTTTAATTTAGATTATTTTTACGTTTTCACTCTAACTTTTTGTTTTGGTCTTGTGTGTGTGTGTATATATATATATATATATATATATATATATATATATAGTTTAAATTTAGTTCGTTTTGGATTTAGTTTTAGGGTAACACTTTATTTCGATAGACATTCTGCTGACTAAAGTAACTTTGCAACTATATGTCAACTTATTCTACTAACCCAAACCCTAACAGTCTACTTATACTCTATGTTAGTTGACGTGTAGTTGAAAAGTTACTTATAGTTAGTAGAATGTCTAAAGTGGACTAATGAAATAAAGTATAAACACTTTAGGTTGTGTTTATGTATGTTTGTACTAAATTATGTCATTACATTTGTCACGACTGTCTATAGAAGTCATGTTAATAATAATTTGAAATATGACACTATATTGACTATTCTGCATCAAAAACTAAAACTAAGATCAATTTGTGGCCAATTTTATATATTTCTTTAAATTGTATTATATGAAAAATGTTTTTGCATTTATATTAGTTTTTTTTTTTTTTTTTTTTTTCAGAAGAAGTTAATAAAAGTTTTCATGCATTCTGTTTAAGTTTATGTTAATGATGCTTACAAAACTGTTTTGTAGGTGATTGATTTAGTCACAGGAGAAGTTACAGTTGAGAAACATTTAAATCTGTGTTGTCAGCACAGTGAATCACATATCCAGGATGCAGTTCAGAAAGGAAACCTGAAGATTTGAGCCTGAGTCTTGACGTGGATGTGGTTACAGGGACTTTCTGCTTAAATTCTGATTACATAACCTAAAAAAACCATTTAGGGCCCTATTTTAACGATCTAAGCGCATGGTCTAAAGCGCATGGCGCAAGTGCGCTTAGGGCATGTCCGAATCCACTTTTGCTAGTTAAAAATGGTCGGCGCGCCCGGCGCATGGTCTAAAAGGGTTGTCCCTAGTCTCTTAATAAGTAATGGGTGTGTTTTGGGCGTAACATGCAATAAACCAATCAGAGTCTCATCTCCCATTCCCTTTAAAAGCCAGTTGCGCTTGCGCCATGACGGATTCGCTATTTACATGGTGGAATTTGCAAGCGGAAAAACTGAATGCTTCTCTAGCGAGGAAACGGATCTGCTTGTGCGCGAGTTTAAAGCGTGCGAGCCGACCATCTACGGGAAAAGCCGGATTCCACCAAAGCATTTTATCTTTATGCACACAATAATAATCTTTTACATTGTAATCCTTTTATTTTTAATATTTGGCATGTTTGTGTGCTGCTGCGCATCTCTGTGTGTGTAATAAGCAGAGTGTACGCGCGTTGTGCACCCGCATATTGGCGCATATTTCTAACGCGCTCTTTAAATAACAAAACAAATATTGTGCCATTGACTTTAGACCAGGTTTCAGTTGGTCAAAGGCGCAGTCTATTTCAGTTGCCTCAAAATAGCAACGCGCCAACAATGCACCTGAACACACCTCATTTTCAGACCAGCACGCCCATGGGAGAAAAAATGGGCGTGAGTGCATTTGCTATTTAAACAACGTGGCGCAGGACGTGAAAATGATAACTGCGTCAGGCTGAAACTAGCAAAAAACACTTGCGTCGCGCCTGGCGCCGCATTGCACCGAGTGCATGATATGGCCCGAAATGTCATGGGATACTGCATAAAGCCTCTACAGACATCTACGAATGCATTTATAAAAGGTTTTACAACACAAATTAATTGTGTTTGTGCCCTAATTTTCATCTTTTCAGTCTTAGTAATTTCTCATCTGTAGATAAACGACACACATCGCCATTTTTTTGACTGTGGTGAACCATTGTGAATGTAGGAACCTCATTTAACTCATAATCAGCTTTAGTAATTGGTCTGTCCAAGATTTTGATGTCAGATAAAGCAACCTTATTTGACCTTAATTATGCAATGAATCCTTAATATCAAGATGGCGGTTGGGTGACGTGGCGTTTGATGGGGTGTTAGAGCTGAAAATGATGATGAGAATTCACACAGATGAAGTGGTTTTTCACACTAACCTCATAATTTCTCTCTCACACACTTTTCTTTCTTCAGGCAGATAATTGCATTTTTGCTGGTCAGGGTTAAAGGGCATTGTGTGTGTCTGTGTGTGTCTGTGTGTTGCTGTGGGCAGTGCATGAACCACTTTGACCTCACAGACCAGAATCTCTCAACAAACAACTACCAGTACTCATCTTATTTTTCTTGCTTTATTCCAGCCCACTCTTTTTCTTTTGTTCCTCATGCTGTCATTGCAATAATTTTCAGTTGTTTCGGATTGAAAATGTTCTTTTAAATTAAATGTTGCAGTAAATGTTATCCAATATTATGTTGCAATAATATATATTATGAGCAGTATCTCAGCACGGCTGTGATTTGCAGGCCGAGTGCCGTAGGTAATCACAGCGTGTTGATATACAGCCATATCGCACGGCTACGAGTGTGATATTGCGTTTATACAACAGTTCAACGGCACGAGTGTGTAAACAAATAAGAAATAACAACGGAGTGTCTTTAAAACCCTCTTTTGTGCAGAGCTACTTCCTTCCGCCACAGATTCAAACCTCAAGCTGACAGTTTGACCAAGCCTCTGTTACTAAAAATTCTAAAACGTCACTTTAGAACTAGTGATGAAGGAATGTTGAGTCCCTCCATTGAAACTCATTGTATTTTGTACAGTATGAGAGAGAGAGAGAGAGAGATCGCCTGAGCGAGCATTACCTGTGTCTGATAAATCATTTATTCTTCAGGTTGATGTCCATAATATTATATCCATTATAAAAATCTGTTTGAATGTCCGCTGAGGACAGCGATCTTTGTATTTGTCCTTTTTACAGCTAAGGGAATTTTCCATAACATACAGCGCTAAAGAAACGTCCTTTGTTTACAAAAGTCCTTTTCAATTTAAAAGTCTCTAAAAGTAAATTTAACATAGCCCAATTCGATTTGCTCAGGGACAAGTAATAGATTAATAAGACCAAAGATTGCCTGTTTTATGTACCCAAAATGAATTATATCTCATGTTTAACCACTATAAGAGACAGCGGCAAATCCCCGAAGCACTGGCAGAGATGAAGCTGTTCTCGGCAGGTACACGAGCACTGGCCTGGAGCTCGCAACCCCCGAAAACGTCTAAGCAAATTGTAAAATGGGCGCTATGATTAAGTCACATATTTCAGGTCTAAGCAACTACATTCTCACCTAAAAAACTCTTAAAACTACAGTTTGTGGTACAAGAAGTGTAGTATTTGTATAAAAAAAAAAAAAAAATGGTGGATTTGCTCAGCCGCCATTGACAGTCACTTCAAGTGGAGTGATACAAATGGTGAAAAGGTAGGAGTGATGTTGGCACTAGAATATTGCACAGCTCCCAGCCAATCAGATTCGAGAACCAGAAAGAACTGTTGTTTGTGTGTGTGTGTGTGTATATGTGTATATATATATAATATTAGGGGTGGGACGGTTCGCTGTAAAAAAAAAAATCAAACCGTTCGGTTCTCCACCCACGGTTCGGCACGCGCTTGCACCGCGGTTCATCCCAAATCTGACGACGCATCTATAATATGGTTTGTTGAAAACAACGTGCAAAACAGACAGACGGATTCGGCTAATGTATGTTTCAGTCGATGGTTACGCATTCTAGTCTCCCAATACATTACAACAACGATGATCAAAAGAACATCGACAAAACAGTCACTCTTTGTAAACAAATGTTCTATGACGTCCTGAAAGCTCTATGACCAGTCATTTACGCTGTCATCAGCCGGGTGTTGATAGCGCGCGAGCGCAGGTGAGACCTGAACATCTCACGTTGCTATCTGTGTTTAAACTAAACTCATTTAAACCATGCCAATTTAAACATTCATCCGTAAGATGCGAAAGAGAACTCGCGCGCGCTGTGAGGAGATTTGTGTGTACTCATCCGAAGCGCGTACACGGAGAGCCGCGTCACAGCGAATACTCTCGCGCAAATTCTCTTTCAAGTCTTGCGCCTAAACGGACAAATTCACACAAAAATTATGTCAACATGCCCATCTTAGCGAGTATCCTAACAAACATAGTAGGTTATGTCTTAAGAGAAAAACGAGACAGACAGCGCATGTGTATCAGTATCAGTGTACTGGATCTTTGAATTATGTCTTAAAGGGACAGCAGTCTAATATTCCTGCTCTCTGTGTTTTAATGTTAATCAAACGACAAAGCACGAAGAAATCACTCTTGACTGAATAGCTTTTGTAACTTCAATAATGTTTCATCTTTATTTAACTATTCAAAGAAGTTTATATACAGTGTTATTTTATATTTGATTACTTTATTCAATTTCTGTACCTGAAAGCTGTTAGACACCTGAAAAACTGTTAGATACCTGAAAAACCTGTAAAGCATTGTTTATTGTATTTGTATCTTAGCTCTCATGTATTTATTTGTGCTGATTCTTGTAGTTAGATTATTTGTTTTTATTTTCTTTATCTTTATTTGACAATTGTGCTATTTTTTTTTTTTTACTGAACATAGCACATACCGAACTGTACCGAAACCGTGACACTAAAACCATGATACAAACCGAACCGTGAGAAATCTGAACCGTCCCACCCCTAATATATATATATATATATATATATATATATATATAAAATATATGTGTGTATATGTATGTATATATATATGTATATGTATGTATATATGTATGTATGTATGTATGTATGTGTGTGTCTGTGTGTGAGTGAGTGTAATAATATGTTTAGTTTCAGTTCTTTTGAGAGGGGATAATATTTGAGGCAACTTCTCAGAGAGAGTTTTAGCCACTTTATACCGTCCAGCAAACCACCCAGAATTTTTGCATGGGCAAGAACCATGCACCTTTTCTTCATTAATCTCTAGTTCTCTGTATCACCAGCCGGGCTTTGCTTTCAGTCTCTGTAGAAACGTGCTGACAACCAGGAGGAGAAGCTCTGTTTCAAAGTGTATTAAATATGGGACAGACACACACACACACACACACACACAGACACACACACAAGTACTCAGACTGTGAATCTGCTGGATTAAACTGTCTCTCAGATGTGCCTGTTACGATTAATATTTTTAGATTTTGCATGTACAAATGCGTATGTGTGCCTGTAATAAAGAGATGCGGTGTAATATGTTGTTCCTGTATCAAGGTCTTCTACAAGCACTTTTTTCATTTATATAAAAATAACATTTTCACCTGATCCAAAAAAAAACTATGAAAAGTATTTGCACCACACTGAAGCAAAAACGTTGCCTGCGATCTGCACAGTGTAGATAACAAGTTTGCTATTTATGATTTTTCTCATTTATTGAAAAATGTTTTCCATTCTCACAGCTCTTTTCTTTTTAAAAATAGAAACTTTATCCATTTTTATGTCAACTTGTATTTAATAGTCTTTTCACTTTGTATCTTTTTGCCTTGCAGCACTGAAAAGTTCTGCGTCCTTTCATGAGCAGAGACGAAGTTTAGAACGAGCTAGGGTAAGTCCTCCAATGCAGATTGTTTTGTTTTTTTTAATCATCTTTTCTCAGTGAAGCCAAAATAAACACACTCTCACTTTATTTCTCATACTTTCCTCCTGTATTTCAGACTGAGGACTACCTGAAGAGAAAGATCCGCAGTCGCCCAGAGAGGTCAGAGCTGGTCAGGATGCACATTCTTGAAGGTGAGTATTTTAATAACACCTAAAGTTCAAACACAGACACACATCTCATAGAGAGTCCAGAGGTTAAGACATATACAGAGGTGTCCAAACGTTTAAAAAAAAATATGACTGGATTATATACAGAATGTTTAACTGTATGTATTTCCTGTATATAGAGACGTCAGCGGAGCCATCTCTTCAGGCCAGACAGCTTCTGCTGAAACGAGCTCGTCTAGCTGACGACCTGAACGATAAAATCTCCCAGCGGCCTGGTCCGATGGAGCTCATTCACAAAAATATCCTTCCAGTTCACAGCAGCCTCAAACAAGTCATCATAGGTACTAAATTAAAGCCAGAAACACAATAATGTATAGTGTTGTCAAAAATACTGACTTCAGTACCAAGCTGGTAATGAATTTTTAAAAATGTGATGCTTTGAGCGCTGTTGAGCAGATTCGTAAATACCTCTGATTGGCCATTGTGTTGACGTGCTCATCAGATATGTCTGTGATTGGCTACAGTGATCAACGCTTCAAAAACATGTTGTAAATAGTCATTAATGACGCTCTTCACCGAGCGCTTACACAGATACACACGGGAGCGTTTGAAAGCAGGCGTCTATCTATCAGCGGACTGGTCCACTGATAGACGCCTTCTTTCAAGCGCTCCCGCTTTCAAAACGCTTTCAAATTCAAACACTTCCATGTGCTTTCAAACGCTCCCGTGCGTTGATCATTGTAGCCAATCACAGACACATATGTTGAGTGTGTGAACACAACGGCCAATCAGAGGTGTTTACGAATCCGCAGTGCTCAAAGCGTCACATTTTTAAATTTTCAGTACCGACTTGGTATCGAAGTCGGTACTTTTGACAACACTAATAATGTACACACAGTACAGTTAAAGCTTTATTTAGTTATAGACCAATATACAAACCGTTACAACAAAAACAGTCAGCCATTTAACATGAGTGGTAATTCCCCCTTGTATTAGTTCTGTTTAAGTTTAATTAATTTATCTTATTACCTTAATTTAAACTATTATGTATATATGTCTCATTTTCCATCATTATATTGAATTTTTATAATATATCTAGGACAAATAACAATTAGGTTGATAATCTGTCAGTTATTTAATATAAATATTATTATTATTATTTATTTTGTAATATTCTTATATATTATCGTATATATTCTATACTTATATATGTATGTATATGCTGTACGTTATGTGCAATTACTATATAAACTGCTCTACTGCTTTCAAACTGATTTTTTATTTTTTAAATAACTAAAAATAATATTAATTATATTAAGTGTAAACTAAAATATTATTAAAGGAAAACAAAGAGCAAGCCTACTGTTAATTGTCTAAGAAATTGGTTATTTATTTTCATTATCGGTTTTGTTGATTAGTTGTTGCAATCTTAAATATATTGCCATTATATCAAAAAATGAAACTTTAAGATAGCAGTTACAATTTATTGAACTTTCAGACTCTCTTTCATACTCATTCCTTCTAAATCTTTATCTATCTTTTATCTATGTGCCCTTTTCAGTTCTCCCATCTGTCTCTTTATTCACTGTTTTTGTGAGTGACCGAAGCAAAGCTCTGTTTTCACGATTTGGATAATTCTCCCATTGATCCCAACATTCGCATTTATATTCCTCTCACTCAACATTTCTGCTGGATCATTCCCTTTTTTTTCTCAATCTACAGCATATCCATACACAGGCACTCCACTGCTCATTCCAGCACCATTGTTAGGTGGTATATGCGCATTCATCTTCATATTTATATCCCGCCACGTTCCTGCAGCGGTGCAGAGGGCGATAATTTAATGCAGAGTTATGGTAATGAGATCGGTGTGCGTCAAACACCAAGTTAAATTAATTAGAGGGGAATTTACATTAATGTTCATACAGTATATGCCACTCTGTGGTGGCAAGAGTCGATTAACCGTGAAGTTTATGCAGCGTCACACAATGCAGCACAGAGAAGGAACACTGAAAGACGTTTGCACAGAACGACTTAAACTGTTTTAATCTCTAAATACCCTAATTAGAGAGTTAATGATTATCGACATAATGCCACACTCTCAGAGCATGCTCAAATTAAATATAAATATCATGCAGTGGGGTTTAAAGGTTTTATTATTCACTCTGGGACAATATTAGTGCAGTGTATGTTAAACAGGGAAATAGTGCACTAAAGATCAGAGGTTTCTTTCATGTTGTTTTATCAAATGTATTTTTTTTCTTATTTAAGATCGCTGACTATTTCTATTGCTAAAATAATATTTTTTGTATAACCACATAGCAACACCTTGGCATTGTGGCAGTGAGTTTTGAGTAGGCAAACGCCACTGATGTTTTCTTTAGAAAAAGAAAAAATCTTGTATGTTCTACTCTAACCGTCCTTTTTTCGCTATCTCACCTTCAGAGACGGAGTTTCCAAAAGTAGAAGCAGAGAACTCTTCGTTTGATGAGGAAAGCAGTGATGCGTTCTCACCAGAGCAGATACTCTGCCAGGACTCTCCCCTTGGCCACGCCCACATACCTTCTCCACCTGAGATACCAGCCAATGAAACAACACCAAAACAGGTGCCATATCTTAATTTGCATACATAAAATTATACCTCAGAGTGATGGAAGTATACTTTGGGCTTAACATGCAAACAGTCAGTGTCGTTATTGTTAACTAAAACTATTACAGACCTTTTCTGTTATTTGAAATAAAGCTGAAATAAAAATGTCAGTTAATTAAGTAAGGAGTAATTGACAACAAGCCACTGAATTATTAGAAATATAATGCACATCCATGGTATTATTGCAGCTCCAACGTGAAGCATTTTAACTCATTTAAGACTGTGCTTATGAGGATACTTGCCAAAAACAGACATTTTGACAATTTTTCATAAGCTGTAAAAGAGAACTGAAATCGGTGCTGGCACACTGTTTGAGATCTGCTACACAGACAGTGCACCAGTAGCAAACTGAGTTCTCTTTTACATCTTATCACGCTTGAATGGTTTAAAAGCACTTGAATGAATGATTGGCAGATCATAGGATAGGCCTATATGCAAACCATCTTCGGCCTACCGCTCTCTCTCACTTCATGGAGATGGTGAGTGGAATCCAGATAGTGTGATCATGCACACGGAGTCCGAAATTTTTGCACATTAAAAAATAAATACGACCTCACATTGAGTCAATCACGTTTACACACTGCCTCCGATACTTTGGCCCATCATAAAAAAAATCAGATCGGGTTTAATTTTCTGCATTTTTCGCATCCGTAGCAAGCATTTTTAGAGGTGTTTTGACAATTCAGAGCCACCGTACAAGCGAATGGTGTCTGGCAAGTTGAGCCACTTCATCGCACAGCACAAAGCACTGTATGACAAACAAAGTGCGGAATACATATATATTGGTGGTCTTCTTTTTAATATGTGGCTCCAGTACCACTAGCAAAGCATCAAACTGAGCCACTGACATCCTGAAGTTTTAATCTTCGGGATAATCCTGCTGCTCCTTGATAAGGAGGTGGAACACTCCTTCCTCTCTATGCCATCTCAGGACTGGATGGACCCAATATTTCCTCTTTCTTTTTCTCTTTTTAAGTAGAGAGAGGACAACAAAATCATCCTCACTGCTTGAAGACTTCATTTTGTATTGTTTTGCGAATTTTTTTTGCAACGGATTAATTCGCATCGGAGACTCAGTGTGCAAGGTTTCTGTGCGTGACAAATTTTTTGGATGACGAATACGAAAAAATGCATATGAAAATTTTGGACTCCGTGTGCAAAGACCTTAACACTAGAAAAAATGGATCTTGCATTAATTGCATTAAATATTTTTATAAAGAAAATATTAATCAGAGAACTTAACACATTTTGACCGCCCTAATATATATATATATATATATATATACACATACATAGATAGATAGATAGATAGATTAGAAATGTAGAAAATTAAAAATATTGCCTTGGCAAATAAGTTTAAGTTGAAGTACTAAAATACTAAAACTGAAGCTAAATAGAGATATTTTAAAATAACAAATGACAAAAGCATATAACAAAATTATAAAATCTGAAAATATAAAAATAAAGGCTAATTCAAAATATTAATAAATGCTATAATAGAATATAAATAATACTAAAATAAAACTGTAAATGGTGTGTGATAAGGGTATTAGTGGTATGTAAAAGTATGCCAAAAGTATATACTTTGTCATCACCAGTGACGTATATACTTTTAGCGCATAGTAATTGAGTGTCTCAAACACATACAGGTAGTCTCAATTTGTTTTCCATTAAACCTGCGTTAATCTTGGCAGTTTCCGTAAATCCCCTCTAAGGTTTATAAAGTAATAATCTATCATCATCAGAATATCACACACACTCTTTGAAGTCTTCGTGTAGCTCCTCATGCTCAGTCAGCTCTCTAGAGCTCTGAATTATTTGCAACGCTCACCATCTTCATTCAGCTCATTAAACATCCACACAGACACTTTCGCACACACTTATTCTAACAAGAATGCGTGTAATCGCACTTGATCATCTACATGCATTAATGTTTTGGTCCTGTAGTCACATTTACACACACATGACTGAATAAAGTCACACAGTCATGATAGAGTTCCTTAAGTTCATGAGCTCCTCCTTTTTCTCTTAGGTCCCACCCCCTCCTCCTCCTCCTCCTCCTCCTCCTCCACCTCCGCTACCAAACGCAGCTGGCCCCGCCCCTCAGCAGAAACTAGCCAATGGAACAACAGGCCACAAACAAGCTCCTGCACTACAAAAGGTGACAGTTCCTCATATAACCCAGGACAGCTGTAATTACAATTTTAATGTCTTGCACACGTGTCCTATCATGCAAAGTGCAATAATGCCACAAGATAAATCCTCTAACATGCTAATCTTAGTTTTTGGACACTATTAAGTAGCATTTAACTATATTATTTATATATATATATATATATATATATATATATATATATATAATCACCCTGCATTTTTTTACTTGTTGAATATTAGGGTTGTAACGGTACACGTACCTCAGTTTTGGGGTTCAATACGAGTTCATTACAACAGGAAAAAGGCAACAGATCCCTAATGCTAGGTTTCTTTTAATTTATTTTGAACAGACAGTAGAGCAAATTACAGTTTGTTCCACCTAGCGGCATTTAGTCCCCCCTGAGGTGGTTGGTACAGCACAGCCTCCTTTAGAGTATTAAGCACTAAGCAGTAAACAGAGCAGAGACAGCCAGTGAAGCGGCACCTGAGGCTTCCCATTTCCAGGACATGCAAATTTCATCACTTGACTGTAGTAGTGAGACTTCCATGTCACAAATCGGCACAATGCCAAATGATTTTGTCTCGTTATCACAGCAAAAACAACTTAGAATACTCCGTCATATATGGTCATACAGATAAGAGTAAGGCATCATTGGAAACTATAAGGGTCTAATTTTGTTTGTGTACACTCACAATAAAACAAAACATTGTGCTTTTGTAAAATAAAGAAAACAAACAGGATGCTGCTTTCTGCTGTCCCAGTTTCCATTCTGTGAAATTTGTAGATGACTCAGCTTATAGGCTTTTGAGTGACATCTGAACTCACCATTCTTGTTTTGGGTTGGTGCATATATCGTCTCCTCTTTTTGTGGCAGTAAGCAAACAGCGTTGCGTTACAATGCATGCCCCATTCTTGATTGGAGTGTGGATCGCCTGTATTCGTCGTCTGACTGTATGGACCGCACCGTGACCGTTTGGGACGAATACAAGTACCGTTACAGCCTATTGAATATACATCATGTATTGTAATATGAAATAAAACTTATCCAGTTATTATGAACGACTGGAAACATCATGATCATCAAATTTCATTGGTTCATTGACATTCCCCCACCAGTTTAAAGATTATTGTCCCTTTGACTTGGGATGGTGGTTTGTCTGAATAACTAACATGTTAATGCTTAATCGTAATCTCTTTCTGTCTTCTTTAGGGTGGTAAAGTGAGTAGTGAGCGCCCTGCTCAGCGCTCTAAGAAGGTGAGAGACAATAAACCAAAAGTAAAGAAGCTAAAATATCACCAGTATGTTCCTCCGGACCAGAAAGTCGAGCGTGAGCCTCCGCCTCTGCTCGACTCCTCCTACGCCAAACTCCTCTATCAACAGCAGCTCTTCCTCCAGCTTCAGATCATAAACCAACAGCAACAAAACTACAACTACCACACCATCTTACCTGCTCCACCCAAGTAAGATATGCCATATATTTGTATATTAAATTATATATTAAATTATGCACAAGTTAGTTCACTCTCAGTGCAGGATGGCATCAGAAAGGGCATCCGGCATAAAACCTCTGCTAAAAGGCTGTTAAAAAAAATTTAAAAAAAATAAAAATATATACTTTTATTCGATTCGATATTAAAAACAGTAATATTGTGGAATATTATTATAATTTCAAATTTCAGTTTCATAATATCAAATTTATTTATTTTGATGGTGAAGCAGAATTTTCTGCAGCAATTACTCATGTCTTCTGTGTCACATGATCTTTCAGAAATCATTCTAATATTCAATTCTCAAGATTCTCAATATAAATGTCTTTACTGTCACTTTTGATCAATTTAATGCATCGTTGCTTTGAAAACTTTGAAAAAAAACTTACCCAAACTTTTGAACAGTAGTGTATATATTATTATTACTGTTATTATATTGGGTTTTTTTTTACTCTTTATTTAGGCCTCCTGCTGATCAGCAGCTTGCATCAGCCAATGGCCCGTCACCATCCAGGAATGACACGCAACCTCAATCAACATCTACTAATCTGACTGGTCAAAATCAACAGACCACTGCAAATGGAGGCGGGATTAATATAGGGCCTCTGCCTCCCAACCTGGAGGAGCTAAAGGTCGAATCACTATGCTTGTCATTCTTAATTACAATACTGATCACTGACTGGCTATTCAAATTGCATTAAATCAAATGAACTCCTGTCACATCCTGTCATTCTCTTCATTTCCTGCAGGTGGCAGAGCTGAAGCAGGAGTTAAAACTGCGTGGCTTAACTGTCTCGGGCACCAAAAATGACCTTATTGAACGACTGAAGAATTTTCAGGAACAGCACGGTGGCACCAATGCACCAACATCTTCTAAAACCAGCACACACTCAACAGCTGCCCCTGTAGCAGGAGGAGACTCTTCTCTCTACCAGTTCACAGACAGGAGCATGGTGGCTTCCTTCCCATTTGTTGCCACTGCTGAAAGGGGTGGAGCTCAGAAGACAGCACCACAGATAATGCAGTTTGGCAGCACTGGCTCCTCCCCTCCGGTTTCCCCCGCCCACTCAGAGCGCTCATCAACTGGATTGAGCCCAGATGAAACAAGCTGTAATGGGGATGCTTTTGGGGAAATGGTAAATGCCTTCTTACCACTAGCTTTCAGATAAATAAAAAGGGGATTCTGGATTAGTGATTGTGAAACGTTACTAAGCGTGTACAAAGTGGCATTTACAGATAACTTTACACTGTGTCTGCACTGGAAGCGCCCAGTGAAGCATTGCAGCACAACAGCTAGAGCCTGAGGCTGTCTAGTGTGAAAGCTGCATGACACCTCCGAATGTCTACTCACCACAAACCAATCAAATGTGAGCTTGAGGCTAGACTTCAGCAACAGTAAAATGAAAATAAAATCCTACTTTATTTTTAATGAAAATATTTTGGTTATATAATTGATGGTAATATAGCAAATATATTTTTGTTAATAATAGTTTAGATTATTTCAAAATAATAATTAGGCTAGACACTTTAGCAGTGGTAAAATAAAAATAAATTCCCAAAATCTGTTGGTTATATAATTTATAATAATGTGATAATTAATTTTATTAATAATAATTTAAATATTTTATTTAATAAAATAATAATTAGGCTAGATAACAGCAACAGTAAAATGAAAATAAAATCCTGCTTTATATTTTAATGAAAATCTGTTGGTCTAAAAATTGATGATAATAATTGATTTTATTATAATAATAATTAAAATAAATTATTTCAAAATAATAATTAGGCTAGATAACAGCAACAGTAAAATGAAAATAAAAGCCTACTTAATTTTTAATGAAATATATCTTTGATATAATAATTGATATCATAAAAATTGATTTTATTAATAATAATTTAAATAATTTGTTTCAAAATAATAAAACAATATAATTTAGTAATTATTTATATCTGTGTACCATATGAATATAAAATTGATTGCTATGAATTGTATTTGTTCTGTTTATTCATTTATTTATTTATTTATTTATTTGGTTAATAAATGTCAATCTACATTAGAATCATCATACTGGCTTGTAATGATCGGAACGTATTTAAAGTGCCCCTATTATGCTTTTTCAAATAGTACCTTTCATGCACTGTGTAATACAGCTGTGTGTGAATGTAAAATGTCTGCAAACTTTAAAGATCAAAGTGCACTACAAATGAAGTTACTGTCTTCAAGTCAGAGTCAGAAATCACACAGTGCGTTCATCAACTAATTGCACATTGCAATATGTCAGCCGCTTCCAGCGTAGACTTTTCTGTTGATTATACTTGTGTCGGTTCCCCAAGAATGGAATTATTACATTTATACAATTATATACAACAAGTGTGTAAGTATTCTGAATTGTTTTAATTAGTAATATTGTGAATAAGAGCTCATAATATTTATGTATGTCCATTTTAGGTGACCTCTCCTCTTACCCAGCTGTCCTTGCAGCCTTCTTCCCCTCTCCCCACAGCGATCTGCATTAAAGAGGAGCCCGGCAGCCGGACATCTCCTTCCTCCTGCTGCCTGGTATCCCAGTCTGCTGCGCCCCCTATAGACAAAGACCAGATGCTGCAGGAGAAAGACCGGCGCATTCAGGAACTCACACGCATGCTGCTGCAGAAGCAGCAGCTGGTCGAATCGCTGCGCTCACAGCTGGAGGGCAAACGGGTGGGCGTGCCCATCCAAGTCAAAGAGGAACTTCCTGGTGTCACTATGGAGGCGGTCAGGGCGACCATAAAGGAAGAGGTCATAGAGGTGATGGAGGAGAGTGAGATGGTAACAGAGCCACAGGTGTTCCCACAGGCAGAGCAGATGCAGCAGCAGCAAAGGATGCTGGCGGCAGCAGAGCTGGAGCAGGACCGGCAGCAGCAGCAGCTCGTAATGCAACAGAATCAGCGTAACCTGCAGCAACAGGCACATCAGAGGAAGAGGAAAACACAAAAACAACAGCACAACCAACAAAAACAAGTCAGTACAGTGTTTCTACGACATGTTGTTTCCTTTTTGAGATTAGTCATATGATCACGTTTACATTGTCATCTAGCAGAGTAATTAAAAGAACTGAAAAAAGAAACTGTTTTTAGAAAGCAGTATGAAACAGAAAGAATGTCACGTTTGGTAAACTGTACATATCTTATTTTATGTTATCATTACTATTATTATCATTATTATTATCATACTACATGTTTTTACACTGTTTTCCCTGAACATTTCCCCTGACACCCTAGCTCTACATTGCGTTCCCCTGGGGTTATGTTTGCAGCACAGCAGTAGTCAGACGCTTAACTTTTATTGTAATGGAAAATCGTGGAGCATCTCATGTTTTTTACTAACCCTCTGTCTTTTCCATTTTTCCAGCAGTTGCCTCAAGCACTTACCGACCAGCAGTCAAATCCAGTTTCTTCATTCCCAGTGGACGGACATAACTCAAACTCCACCCCTACGATAGTGACCGACTGCAATGGCAACCAGTTCCTGCTAACACTGTCAAATCAAAACACAGACGCACCAGCCAGAGGCCGTCGCCCCCAGGGCAAAGTAACCAATCAGATCAAACTACAGGTAATACTCAAGGAGTTGAGTATCAATGGTTAAAGTTGTCAAAATCTATTCAATTATTATGTAATTATTGATGTTCATGTCATTTTCAGAGACTACAATCTACATCCACAACATTACCCAACCAGTCAGTGACTGAATTGCCTAACAATAACATCCAATCTGAACAGCCCATACAAACTGTCATCTTGAAACAGCCAATCAAAAAGGTTTGTTCAAAACCACTTTTTTATGCATTGTGCTTCTTGGAATGAAATACTACTGCATTATGTGAAACAGAATACATTTTGAATACAGAACACATACATGATCACATGATTTTGTGTAAAAATATTAACTTTTGTCAGTCTGATCAATTAAATGAGAAAAAGATAAGTCACAGATGATATTCTTGTTCAATCGCCACATCCCAGGTCAAGTCACAATGCACATTGCATTGTGGGTTGGAGTTGTCAAAAGTACTGACTTTGGGACCAAGTCGGTACTGGCATTTTAAAAATGTGACACTGTTGAGCGGATTCGTAAACACCTCTGATTGGCCATTGTGTTGACGCACTCATCGGATATGTCTGTGATTGGCTTCAGTGATCAACGCTTCAAAAACATTGTAAATAGTCATCAATGACGCTCTTCACCGAGCGCTTACACAGATACACACAGGAGCGTTTGAAAGCAGGTGTATATCGCGGACCAGTCCACTGACAGATGCCTGCTTTCAAACGCTCCCGCTCCCGCTTTCAAATTCAAACACTTTCAAACACTCCCATGCTTTGATCATTGTAGCCTATCTTTTGAGCGTGTGAACACAATGGCCAATCAGAGGTGTTTACGAATCCGCTCAACAGCGCTCAAAGCGTCACATTTTTAAAATTTCAGTACCGACTTGGTATGCTGCATGTTTTCTCAAATATTGATAGGGGAATTATATGCATATAGAAAATGTGCATACTACACACAGTATGTTACATACTCCTAAAATCGTACTGTATGAGTATTGTGCTAGTATGCTATTCTGAATATAGCATTCCTTCTTTAAGATGTCAGTGTAATTGAGAGTCTATGATAGTTAATAGGGAAGGACTTTTGCCGAAAATGGTCATCTTTCCTTCATATAAATTAATGATATGTATAAAGCAGCATCACTTATTCTTGACAAGTCATTGAACACAATTATGAGGCTTTTAAACTCGCTTATTAAAATGTTAATGACTAACCACTGTCACTGGTGTTCAAATGAGGGCTGCAGGCATGGGCTATTAGCCCATTAACATCGAGACTAATTGAGATGCATGTTTTTACTTTGACAGGCACTAAAGCCAGACCTGAACATGACGAGCAATTACAGAACATCAAGCTCTACATCCATCTCAGGACCAGCCAATCTCCAACAGTTCTTCTCTTCAGTGGATTCCATGAACGACACCGAGCCCATCCCCTCATCTCCCAACAACAACAATGTAAGTGTTTTGTTTGTGTAGGCACCAAAGATCTGTTTCAAAACCTTGTTTGATGCCTATCTAGATGCCATTTACATTATGGTGCCTTCTAATATATGTTGTTTTAACTAAATTCAAATGTAGCATTGCATGTACAGTATGAAAAAAAAAAAAAAAAGTATGTGAACCCTTTGGGTTTAACTGGATTTATGCATTAAAGGATTAGTTCACTTCAGAATTAAAATTTCCTGATAATTTACTCACCCCATGTCATCCAAGATGTTCATGTCTTTCTTTCTTCAGTCGAAAAGAAATTAAGATTTTTGAGGAAAACATTCTAGGATTTTTCTCCTTATAGTGGACTTCAGCGGCTACCAATAGGTTGAAGGTCCAAATTGCAGCTTCAGAGGGCTCTACACGATCCCAGACAAGGAAAAAGGGTCTTATCTAGCGAAACAATAGGTCATTTTCTAAAATAAATAAAAATTATATAATTTTAACCACAAATGCTCGTCTTGCACTGCTCTCCTCTGCGCCACGCATTACGTAATCACGTTGGAATAAGAGCTCCTTCTTATTTTCTCCTCCAACTTCAAAATTGTCCGACATTGTTGTTTTGCCTTTTTTTTATAGTCTTTGCACGTTGTAGACGCTGGTTCTTTCGCCTACGTCACGCGTGACCTTTCCAACGTGATTACGTAATGCGTGGCGCATCAAAAAGCTAGTGCAAGATGAGCATTTGTGGTTTAAAATTATATAATTTTTAGTAATTTTTTTTAGAAAATGACCGATTGTTTCACTGTATAAGACCCTTATTCCTCGTCTGGGATCATGTAGAGCCCTTTGAAGCTGCATTTAATCTGCAGTTTGGACCTTCAACCCGTTGAACCCCAGTGAAGTCCACTTTATGGAGAAAAATCCTGGAATGATTTCCTCAAAAACCTTCTTTTCGACTGAAGAAAGAAAGACATAAACATCTTGGATGACATGGGGGTGAGTAAATTATCAGGAAATTTTAATTCTGAAGTGAACTAATCCTTTAAATCAGATCTTTGGATTAGTCACAATAATAGACAAGCAAAGCAAACCTGTATAAACGTTTGGGGTCAGTAAAAATGTGATTTCCTTAGTCTAAAGTCTTCACTAGAAGCTAACTGGAGTCATGATTCAGCAAACCTGGACTCTAGTCAAAAAAAAAAAATATTTTGAGTTTGCTTTTCACAAGAAGTATTGCCTCATATAAAGCATGCCTTGAGCAAAAGAGATCTCAGAACACCTAAGATTAAGAATTGTTGACTGTGTAAAGCTGGAAAGAGTTACAAAAAAGGATTTTGGAGCAGAGCTCATGTTTGTCTCTGTACTCTATGTAAAGGCTGTCTTGAGGCCAGCAAGACTCTTTTCGACAGCTAAATAACAAAATCTGTGTCATACGAGGCAGGAATTCTAATAGGAACTTCAGTCGAACTGCAGTTGTGTCTAGACTGCTATATGGCACAGATTCTGTTAGTGGAGTACAGATTTATGCTGTAGGTCTGTGATATAAATAAAGCTCAGCTTGTTTGTGGCAACATCTTTATTGCAACATGCATGGTAACTATTTTGATAGTTTTGCATGGCATCATGAACCTCACCAACCCTACTTAATCTTACTCTAAAATCTCTTTTGACCACATTCATACCTTTATTTCTTCCCACCACACTCTGTTTTTTATCACCCTCACGTCATTCCAAACTCATATGCTATCTACAAAAACAACAAAGACATCAAATAAGCACCACAAATATGGTTCAAACGACTACTAAAATCATATAGACTGCTACAAGTAAAGCTATTGTTTGACTTGGAATATAACGCACAAGTCAAATGGGCTGCTTTTATGGTGCAAATGTCACATTTTGGTGTTTTTGTCCTGTAAACTTGTTTATGGAGATGAACTGCATGAACTTTCTTCAGAATTCCTCTGTTAGTGTTCCATGGAAAAATGACTTGGAGTAACATGTGGGTGAGTAAATAATGACAGAACGAATCCTGTAATACGCATCCATATCTGTCTTTCAGGAGAAGATGTGTTTAAGTTTGGACCAGCATGCTTTGCGCTCTCCTTCCACCTTGTGTTCACCCATAGCTCTTTGCCATCAGGTACTGTCTTGTACTCAATCTTTCTTCCATCTGCCATCGAATTTCTGTTGTTCGTCTGTGAGATTGTTTTCTTTTCATATTCATTTTTGTGAACATTAATTTGTGTTGCAATCCATGATTTGTCACCACATGGTGCAGATTTAGGATTGTTTTCCCATTTCATTTGTTTACTGAATGAGATCCCTGTAGCTCTCCATGTTGGCGTATCTAATGATGTTGTTGTTCTTGCAGGAAAATGGCTGCCATCAGCAAGCTGACGACCTGTTTGACATCCTAATTCAGCGTGGAGGTGATTTTTGATGATTTATTTTAATATTTATTGTCATCAAAAGTAATTTAAATGAGAAAACTGTATAGTTGCTCACACTCATGCTTTGTTTCCTGCATCCTACAGAAATCTCTGAGAATTTCAAAGCCACCCCTGATCCTGTTCTCGAAAGGCTTCGGCCAAACACGCCCCTTTTCTCAAGCTCCTCCCCTCTTAATCTTTCCCCTCCCTCTGATATGCCCGTCAAAACATCGATTTTAGAACCTCAGCCTCCTTCCATTAAGGCTCACAGCAATTGTGACACAGGAGGTGGGCGTCTTGAAGATTTCTTGGAAAGCACTACTGGCAAACCTTTGCTGGGAGTGGAGCCAGGAGGACCGACAACGCTAATCGTCGACCTCCACAACCAAATGCTCAGCACACCGAGTATCCTAGACCACCCACGTTCCCCGATGGATACTTGTGACATGAGTTTTTCCAATCACTCAGTTTCAGATTTGGTAGACTCCGCCCCCGACCCTATGGATTGGCTGGAGCTCGGAATGGGCGGGACCGGAGGGGAGGAGCCAGGGATGGTACCTATGAATGGACACGACTCCTCTAGCTTATTTTCTGCCGACTTTCTGGACACTTCTGATCTGAATTGGTCCAGTTTATAGTGGATTAGCTTCCTTCGCACAGTACCGCTTTTATTTTCGTTTCCACCAGTGACTTTTCCAGTTTGGATTCAACAAGTTTGGATTCTCATAATACTAATTTAACTTGGATTATGTTACATTTTGAGGGACTTTATCCCTCACCTCCCCTTGTACAAATGCTCACATCCCTTATAACACACGTATGGCACAGAGCAGTCTATCTGATATATTGTTTTTATCCAGAAGTGCGTTTTTTGAGCATTTGCTTATCTGAAACACATTTCTAAACCTTTCCAAATTTGGAAACGAAGAAAACAAGATGTTTTTGTGCTTTCATCAATTAAAAAATGTGAATTGTTCTTATAATAATATGACACTTAAAACAATGTGCTTTCTAGATGATGCATTTGCTCAAATGTTTTAGCGACATACGTTTGCTTATGGAAGTAGGCATACAGAAAAGCAGTATCCAGTTTTTGCCTCAATTTTAGCAAATTCATTTACTGAGTGCACATTTTGAATTTAAATTTGAATATGTGGCAGTAAACAAATAGTTTTTCAAAATTGCTTTACCAAATATAACTGGTCAACTTGTGCATACTAATTATTTAAAACTCAATATAGCTACAGAATATGCACCTATTTATAGTTGAGCTAATGTTGCTAAAAAATTTATAACAAAAGCCAACAGATTTCATAACATTTTGTAAGCACTGACATTTGTATGTTAGCATAAGCATTTTAGTAATACTGCTATTACTACTACTTCTAATAATAATTGTTAGTATTAGTATTACTATTATTATTAATATTACACTGTAAAAATTTCTACCTACACCTTATTTTTAAATATAATCAAATTGGCGTTACAAGTCATTTCAACTCAATTAAATTGTTAAACTGACTTAAAAAAATTGAGTTGAATCTTCTAATTTAAAGGTTGAAATTTGTTAAATTATTTTGATGAGTTAAGGTAATGGAAAAATATATGTTGCCATGACTTCTTGATCATATAATTTTTTTTACGGTGTATTGGTTTTATTATTATTATTATTATTATTATTATTATTCATTAGTACAAGAGACTCAACGTGCGTGTATCTGTGTAGCTACTATTCACAACATTATCTGTTAAACATTTTGTAGAGGTGCCAAAAATATTATTTTATGGCTACATAGATAGCCAGTAAGCTATTCAAAATTTGATGGAATTATAATACAAATGGACTATTCTACTTTAGTTATCTTTTTCAATATGGAAAGACAAGCCATTCAAACCTTGTTTTTGCTAGCCTGTTAGCATTTGCTAGCATTGCCACCCGATGAGAGCTGCCAGACGAAGTTTTGATTGCTTAAGATAATAGTACAGATTAATTCCGAGTGCTTAACATAGTGATTTCTGAAGTTGAGAGTACAAATATTAGCCTTATTATTCCTTTTCCAGGTTTACATTATCAATAACCACCAAAAGACAAATTTTTATCACATTTTAGCAAACTTAAAAGAAGTATTACTGTTTCATACGTTTCAGGCCCAGTAAATAATCCTATACATTTTGCTGAAACTGCGCATGTTATATACAAGATGCAGTAAGTGCTGGGAGATTACTTTAAGCTGCATTAATGTTAACGTTCTTAAAAATCAAACATGCCTGTTCCTTTCAAAAACATTGCGTCCCACTTATAGCTCTGAGTGGGAATTTTTAAATGTTTTACTGTAAATATTCTGCACTGTATATGAACTGAAATGTTGTATATGCCTAACACAGTACACAGCGTACTGTAGGTACTGCACTGTATTTTATCAATACTTCTGTCTGCAGGCTGAAGTTTTGATAAAGGAATATGAGCCTAAGAGATAATGAATGTTTCAAAGATGATTTGAATGTATATAGTTTTGTGTATAGATGATTCTAATCACATATAAACACGGCATAATCGCATTTTATCAATAAGCAAAATTCAAATTTCAAGGACCTTCAAACACACTTATATTATTACTGTTATTCTCTTTATGCATTGCTTGAATGTGCAATTTTCAGTGTTTCGGCATATTGTACATGAGCTCAGGAATGAATTGTGTTGTGTGCGAGAGTGTGTGGCATATGTGACGTCGTTTGTGGGAACAGCATTACTGTCCGCAGTATTCACGCTCTCCATCTGTTTGAAATTGCACTTACAGAGTTTTGGCTGGTGCTTCCTGTGGTTGAGCCCAAATTGAACTTCATGTCCACATGGTCCCCAGTCCACCGCCCCCTGCTGTATGCTGGAGAATCAAACTCCTCAATGCTTCACTGGCTGAATGTGTTCTTTTGTGGGGCTTCAGAGCCTCTCAGGGCTTAATATCCTTAATTATTTTTTTTATTTTTTGGAAAATTAAATGTTACAAATAAAAATAAATGTGTTTTGTGCTTTCCAGGGTGGAAAGTACAGTCTTGGTTAAAAAAAAAATATATATATTGTTATTATTGTGGTTGGGGTAAAAAGTATGCACTAGGGTTGGGTCAGAATGGTCAACTAGCACTTGACATCCATATATTCCTTACAAATGTGTCTGGTGGATGCGACTGTAAACCGGTCTATTTAAAGAGCGCTTTATTAAAGAGACAGTTCACCCAAAAATGAGCAAGTGTGTGAACAATGATTACATTTCAGCACAAAACTATTGTACAGCTGAGGACTTGAAATTGTATTTGAACCTAAATGTAGTTTACAATTTGAACTTTCGACACTTGACAATGCAATACAGATTATTATTTTATTCTTGCTTACCGTGGAGGTTTGGCACGCTCATGATGCCTTGCTGAACCTTCTGTGTGATATTTTTCACTCATTCATTCATTCGGGTTTCTATTTTTTTTTTTTTTTTTTTTTAGTGTGAAAGCATCTATTTCATGCATGTTCAGTGAACCTTGTGTTTCCAGTAGGCTTGTTAGATTAAATGGTGCGGGCATGATTATAAATTCATAACTTTCCTCTGGCGAGATCAGTGTAAGAGCACCTCCCCTGCCCGTAAATTACTAATTCACACCCTGGCGTCGAATGCACCCATTGATGAACCCATTAGAGAGTATCTTGACCTTAGGATGAGCGATTCAAGATAATAAATCACTGCACGTCTGTTGCAACGTTCAGCCTTCCAGGATTCTCAAATTGTAACGGAACAGACTGTTCCCATGTTCCACGCCCTCCCCGATGACATCATCGCCCCTGTCCCGTGTGTTTTCCTCCTGGCTGAGTGTTTCAGTGTCCATTCATCACATTGTTTAATCAATTTACCGAGATGCAGAAATCTATCAGCCGTAATGGACTGCTGACCCAACCCCTTTCCCAGACAGCCCCTCTCTTAACGACCCGAATTAATTAAATAATGGCTCATGCAGACGGAAGGGCTTGTCGTTGTATTGCTCAATTGATAGAGCATAATATGTAATTTATTCAACACAATAAGGTGATTCAGCTGAGCAGGTCAAAACCTGATGGATGAAAAAAACAACGTGGGTCTTGAGTCTCTTCATTATCAGAAGGGCAGGTTTCTCCTCAGCAGTAATGAGTCGTCTGGTGACCTATTTCATTGGTGCTTCCTCATGACTTTTAGACCCGAGGTAATTTATTAAAGGGTACTTGAAGACTACAGAAAGCTTTTGACACATGTAGTGTATAAGATGCGTTTGAGTTTGATACGAAGCGGGAATACAGCAAATTAGGGCAAATTTGTCGGAAATTCTCATTGATTAATGGATGTCTATGTGTGTTGCGTCAAAGTTTTGGTTGCGTGATGTATTTCCACTTTCACACTTTAGTTTTTCTCTATGTCCTTGCAATGCGTCATGCCAGTTTATTGCTTTCTCCATGGACGGGTCGGGTTCTCCGGCTGAATGTAAGTTAAAACTTTGCCAGGTTGTGGCATAAATGGCAACTTCCAGTTTGTGCATCACTAAATATTTGAGTGTTGAACCATTAAACCATTAAGACATAACCAAGATTCAACTAGACAAGGTTTTTAAAGACAAGATTTGGAGGCTTTTTATTGGATCAGTAAGGGTAAACCTCAAATTATGCGCCTATACATTACTTTATGATGAGATGTATGACTATTTGAGTAAAAATCTGCCTAAATTGAGCATGAAATAAAAAAATCGCTATTTTTCTAAATGTATATTAAAGGGTTAGTTCACCCAAAAATGAAAATTCTGTCATTAATTACTCACCCTCATGTCGTTCCACACCCGTAAGATCTTCGTTTGTCTTCAGAACACAAATTAAGATATTTTTGATGAAATCCGATGGCTTGGTGATGCCCAGCTACTAAAGACGTATTTAAAACAGTTCATGTGACTACAGTGGTACAACCTTAATATTATAAAGCGACGAGAATACTTTTTGTGTGCCAAAAAAACAAAATAACGACTTTATTCAACAATATCTTGTGATGGGTGATTTCAAAACACTGCTTCATGAAGTTTCGAAGCTTTATGAATCTTTTGTTTCGAATCAGTGGTTCGGAGCGTGTATCAAACTGCCAAAGTTATGCCCCCCAGTGGTGAACCATTGAAATTTCGAAACACTTATGACATGACGAAGCCTCGTTTACTGAAATCACGTGACTTTGGCAGTTTGATACTCACTCTGAACAACTGATTCGAAACAAAAGATTCATAAAGCTTTGAAGCTTCGAAGCAGTGTTTTGAAATCGCCCATCACTAGATATTGTTGAATAAAGTCGTTATTTTGTTTTTTTGGCACACAAAAAGTATTCTCATCGCTTCATAACATTAAGGTTAAACCACTATAGTCACATGAACTGTTTTAAATATGTCTTTAGTAGCTTTCTGGGCGTTTGAAAGTGTTAATTATCTTGCTGGCAATGCAGGCCTCACTGAGCCATCGGATTTCATCAAAAATATCTTAACGTGTTCTGAAGATGAACAAAGGTATTACGGTTGTGGAATGACATGAGGGTGAGTAATTAATGACAGAATTTTCATTTTTGGGTGAACTAACCCTTCAACGATTCATTCATGCATGTTTCATTTTTTAAATTTAGTCTTCTCCAACTATTTACTCTGCTTAAACTCCGCCTCTTCCTTACAATCAACTACAAGCTCGCATTCAGATCTGCTTCCATCCATTCGTCAACTGATGCATAGAACCAAGTCCCCTTTTTTCTTCAATAATGTGTTTCACTTTTGTATGTCACAATACAGAAGAAAAGATCTGTTGCTATTTCCGTTACATCCCAACTTTAAGAAAAAAATGGTGCAACTAAATTAAGAGCAGACTTAGTTAAAAACAAACTAGTATTCACTAAGCTCCTAGTGTGAACTTTACGTCCCAGTTTAAGAAAGACTTGATGAATGGTTGGTGCAACCCTTCCCAGGTGTCACAGACCTCCTTGTGGTGTCCCATGTAGTGACAGTAACGCTGTGATTGACAGGTCGACGTTCTAGAACACATGCAGATATAGCGCTTGTAGAACCGGTGCTGCCGTGACCATGTTCAGTAGACCTCTTGTCCGTATGAGTCCAACATTTATCTTCCGTGTGACTATTGTCATGTGTCCACCCTCTTCTTGCTCTCACACAAGTGATTGATGGAGCTATAGCTGACTCTGTGTTTTAATTGGGTAACAAAAAGTGTTGGGGGTTTGCGGGAGCAGTGTGTGTGTTTGTGTGTCTGACTATAGGGAGGAGTGTAATGGCCTCCATTCTCCACAGACATGGATACAGATGGAAAAGTGTGTGTGTGCTCTTGTGTCTCTCCCTGTTGTTTCCTTCTCTATTGATTTTTTTTAAAAAAAAAAAAGCTTCTCTTTTTTTTGTTTGCACGCAATTTTCCTCTTTTTCTTTTGGCAATCCTTCCCGGTTATTTCATCATCTCTGTCTCTGTCTCTGTTTAAGGTTTATCTTGCTGCAGTGTGAGAGAGACATGACCCATTTCAGACATTTATTTATCACATAAACACTACCTGTAAAAATCCTAAGATTTTTTAGTGTTTTTGAAAATGGTATTTGGGACATTGAGGACAGCTATGGTTATAAAACAATCAAAATTTGAGGAGTATGTTATATTGGGATAAATAATACACTAAACTTGGTTAAGGTATTTAAATGACATTATTTGGCATGAAAGGCAAACTCCAGCAAATAATTAAATATGGGTTTTATTGTATTATGCAAAAAAAAAAAAAAAAAAAAAAAAAAGGCATAGTAAAACAAAAAGCTCACAGGAAATGCTGACTACAATCAGTTATTAATATTTTGTTGGTTCTCCCTTGTTTTTGATTACAGCAGCCATTCTCCTGGGCATTGAGTCACTAAACTTTGTGCATGTGTCATGCTTAACTTCTTTCTAACCCTCCTTAAGTTTTTAAAGTTTTAAAGTTGAGCTTCATTGGAAGACCTGCATGACTTACCAGAATTCAGGTTTATAATTTCCCAAAGGTTTTCAAAGGCTTTAAGGTCAGGGGACTGAGGAGGCCACTTGAAGACTTCAAAATGCTGAACATGAACACTTTCATTGCGTGCAACTTTGTTACATTTGCGATGTGTTTGGAATTGCATTACTTTTAAAAGTAATGCGTTACAATTTTGTGTTACTCCAAAAAAGTAACTAAATGCGTAACTTGTAATCCGTAGTAATGTAATGTCATGTTACTTTACATTACTTTTTTTCACCTGCCCTGGGCTTTCTTGTTTTTTAATAACAAAAAAAAGTTCTATTTTTGGCAAATGTAAAGGTCCTTTCACACCAAAAGTGAAACGCGTACAGTGCGCGTGACGCAGATTTCATCATCAGAAGAGTACACGTGTACTGTACGCGCACCGCCGGATTTTTGTAACCGCGCAAACTTCGCTCGCATAAACGTAAAAAAACGAGGTATACTTTGGGCTTAAGCCTCAGGCTGAAAGAAATGCAAATTCATGCCTGTACAGTAGCAGCTCAAATAAACCTTTCAGCTGTGCTGCCATTCTGGACTGAAGAAGAATAGGACGCTGGAGAAGAAAGTTTAACACTCTTCAGCAATAAAAAAAAAAAAAAAAAGAAAAAGAAAGAAATGCAAATGTGATGTTTATCTAAAGTCATTTTTGCTTATGGTTGAATTGGATAATTGAAAGTCATCAGCAAAGACATTGTTTAATAAAGTGAGATTAAATAAAGTATATTTTATAATTTAACATTTATTTATTGCAAGTTTGCGTAATGTTTTGAGTTTGCATATCACTGTTTTTATTCATTTTGAGAAAAACTGAATCCGTTTTTTGTGCAAGTGAGATGAGTAAATGCTCATGCTTAGTCCAGAACAGTCAATAAATAGAAACACAAAGAAACTTACTTATTTGAAAAAGTAACTCAGACATTTTGTTGTCAATTTAAAAGTAATGCATTACATTAGTTACTTGATTGTGACCATTCACATCCAGCACGAGCAATATTCAGATTTAGCTATTTTAACAATATCCTCCTTGGTTGCCGAGGACAGCTCCTTCCATCTGGTTATTTTCACTAAAACCCACAAAATATCATCTAATAATATAGCTAATACATGACAAATGGTACAGCTGAAATGTGGAACGCTTACATTAGTTTTACACTCCAGACACAACTTCACAATATGCATACGAAATATTTATTAAATATTTAATATAAAGTTTGACCACTTTTGTCAGACATCTCTTTCGGCCACTAATATATATATATATATATACAATTTTTTTTTTTTTTTTTTTTTAAGAAATTTACTAATTTATTCCTGTGATGCAAAGCTGAATTTTCAGCATCATTACTCCAGTCTTCAGTGTCACATGATCCTTCAGAAATCATTCTAATATACAGATTTGATGCTCAACAAACATTTATTATTATTGATTTTGAAAACAGTTGTGCTGATTAATATTTTTATGAAAACTGATACATTTTTTCAGGCTTCTTTAATGAATAAAAAGTAAAAAAAAAAAAAAAGTATTTATTGGAAAGAGAAATCTTATACATTTTATAAATGTCTATACTGTCATTTTTGATCAATTAAATCCATCCTTTGATCAATTAAAGCCATCCCTCCAAAAGCTACATTAATAGATATTCTAAGCATAAAATACATAATGCACAGCAAGCAAATATTGGGTAAAATAGTGAATTTTAATTAGAATTAACCATATGCATAATCCTTGGTACTAAATAAAATATACCAGACTTCTCCCACCTTGTCTTCCATCTTGGATTATGTTTTTGCAATGCATTCTGGGATTGTCTTCTCTGCAAAAGATGATTATGCCTTAGCATTTGGCCAAGCTTTCATGTCTGGATTGCTGTCACTAATGCTGCCTTCACATGCTATCAGAAATTTGATAATTCCCACTTCTTAAGTCGTGATTACGAGCTCATCGCATTCAAGTTTTGAAATCAAAGGGCATTCATGTGCAATTTTTACCTAGGAAACTCGTATTTATGATAATTCCGAGAGCATGTGAAGGCAGCATAAGTAGCTGACTAAGTTTTGGAACACAGTTTATTTCTGCTTTTGGTTTTGTTCTGCAGTTGTTGTTGCAGATATTGCATGTGTATTTCTCCATCTACAGGCCCAGAGAGAGAGACAGATGTTCAGAAGTAAGGATGAGACATCTGATCTGACGCCACTAAAAACTTTATCTTTTGGGACCTGCAGGTAGAACTCTGTCAGTGGAAACACACTGAGGTTTAATGCCATGTCTTGATGTGCAAATGTTGGTGTGAAATCATTAATGACAGATTAAATCATTCATTTAAGCTGCGGATTCCTCAGAGTCTCTCAGCACATTGCATGTGTATAATGACATTTGATTGGTTTTGAATTGCTTAACTTCAGGAAATTCTGAACAAAAGCACACACTCTCAGAGATGTCAGCTGGCATAAACTTCCCAAATGTTGTATTTTAATAGCAGTGTTGAGGGTAATGCATAATAGTCATAATAAGTCATAATAAATGGCACTGATTTAGCTCATGAATATTACCTCATGCTGACATAGAGAGCTGCAGGAATGACATATTTTTGTAGGCCAAAACCCGGAAACGAGTTAGCATTTTAGCATGGATCCAAAGTCCTCAAGTCAATGTTGTTGGGTTTTTTTTTTTTTTTAATGGGTTTTTGGTTAAATGCCTGAAATATAAGGATCATAAACTTTTGTTGGTCACAGAGCTTATTTTCTGCAATAATCCAAATGCAATGGGAAAAACCTATTGGGTTTTTGTTGTGTGAACCAGGGTGATGCTAAATTCTAGGCTGGCCTACAAAAATACATCAGCACTGAAGCGCTCTGTTGTTTGTAGAGCTGAATTAAATAGTAGAATTGGTAAATTCATGTATTTGCTTGGTTATATGGTTCTATACCACTGTTGTCTTGACACATTGGCCACTTTTGTCTGTTTGAAATAATATCAGGTTTCTGAAACTACTGTAAATAGTTTATTTCAGGAGTGCACATCCAACAGAAAGTGTAATTTTAAAATGAGCCAGCTGAATGTGAGCAAAAATCGCAGGAGGTCGTTGCCCCTTCTGGTTCCAGCACCTCTAATGTGAATGAGTGAGTGAAGATGTCTTTGTTCCTCGAGTTTCTTTCCAATTAAACTGCTGTGATAGACGGCTTTGTGGTTACCTCTTTGCAAATTATTCATTTCTCAGGCTACTAAAAACAATAGGCATGCCAGTGTTTCATCTAATGCGTATTGCATACTTAACTGGAGAGAGCTAGCTAAAATCACCAGTTCCACATTATTTCTACAGCAAGTTTATGAGATATTTGGTGTCAAATGATTGAAAGCTGCATGCTCTGCTTTATGTCCGAGGAAACACTTTATAATAAGGTTTTATTTGATAACATTATTTACAATAAGAGCAAAAAATACACTACTGTTCAAAAAATTGGGTTCAATAAATACAGCCTTGGTGAGCATATAGAGACTTCTTTCAAAAATATTAAATATATATATATATATTTAATATTTTTGAAAGAAGTCTCTATATGCTCACCAAGGCTGTATTTATTTGTAAAAACAGTTATTGTGAAATATTATTAGTAAAATAACTAATATATTTTTAACATTCCAGGTATCAGTGTGTTATGAAAAAAAACATGAATTAACAGTTATGAATATTATATTTACAAACTAAAGGCACAACATGTAATTTTTCGCCGCTAGATGTTGCTTATTCAAAAAAAAAAAAAAAAAAAAAAAAAAAAGTCGTAGCCGTTGGAATGAATTAAAAATGCCCGCTCTGCACCGCGCCAGTGGACATGCACCGTGTGGCGCGTGTCTGGAGAAAGAGAGAACGCGCGGAGTTGAAAGGGCTTGAATGAAGCGCGTTTGGCTTTAGATAAAACTGCTAGAGGGTATAGCGCTGAAATATCATTACCACAAACGATCCTGAGTGCTTGTGGCGTGATCCGCATCATGTTGACATCATGTGGTCAACATGTGAACGTGACGTATTGTGACCGGAACACATTGAGGTCTGAAGTGGGACAGTGGGACAGCAGGCTTGTGCACACCGGGACGATTATCGCGCGCGACCTGATGGGATGGTTTTCGCGGGAAGTTGCGTACAAATGTCACTCGCCCGTGTGTGTGACTCGTCATATCTGTAAATAGAGTTGCTCTGGCTCATTTGACACGTGTATGGTGTGGGAACGGCACAGGTTAGTTGTCATAATGAGTGAGAAAGGCTGACATGGAGCAGTTAAATCTCGAACCTCCGGGGAATCAGCAGTTTTAAAATAACTCCGAAAAGAGGATAGTCTGTTGGCAAAAATGGGAATGCGACAGAGCTCGTAACAAAACCAGAATGAACCAGATAAATTGTCATATGTAGCTCTCTAACAGAGTTAATTGTAAAGCATTATCTATTGTGAAGTGTCATTTCATTATGGTTGTTGTAGCGCTGTGCTGTGCTGGAATTTATTTTGAAGGAAGTAACTTACCATGTCTATTACTGGATGTAGCTACAGTAAAGTCTTCAGCAACAATTTATACCATTTATTCATAGTTTTCACGTGATGTCACACCTTTACAGGAACGCCCACCTGGAGGGCAAAACAAGGCTTTCCTCCATTGCCCGCCAGTCATTTTTACCAGGTTTGTAGTAAGATCTAATGTAGTAAGACAGTGATATTAAAAGACCAAATTCAATATACACCTTATTGATTATGCATACTTTGTACAGGCAAACAAATGAACACAGAATATTAATGCAACACAAGGTTTCTTTGTTTAGTGTTTTTTCCATCGAAAACCATTATAAAGAAAACGTGTTGCGTTCATATTCTGGGCTCATCTGCTCGCCCGTATATAGTATGCTTCATCAAAAAGGGTTAAACTGAATTTGATCCTTTAATATCACTGTTTTAGTACATTACAGCACTTTAAGGGTGGGTTGCACTAAGGATTCTTTAGCCTGGCGTCGGTTCACCCTCCGCCTATGCTGCTTGATCAGCCCTTTCATTCTAACGGTCTTTCTGCGTAGTTAATCTGTGTTTAAAATTAAGTGGTGCAACACAACTCGATTTAAAATAAAACTCAGATCAACAAATCCTTGATTAGTGTTAAACTTTGCTTAATTTAATCCTTATTGGTGCAACCCACCCTAGTGTTTTTCACGTTAGCTTTTTAAAGGGGTGATATAATGCCACTTTTACAAGATGTAAAATAAGTCTCTGATGTCCTCAGAGTGTGTATGTGAAGTTTTAGCTTAAAAAAACCCACAGATCATTTTTTATACCATGTTAAATTTGTAACTTTTTGAGGGTGAGCAAAAACGCTCTGTTTGTGTGTGTGTCCCTTTAAATGCAAATGAGCTGCTGCTCCTAAGCAGAGGGCGGAGTTTCAGGAGCTCCTGTTAGCACATAGTACTGTTAGCAGCGCCGATTAACTCACGCAGACTCACTGAAAATGTTAGAAACTGTTCAGCTTTTTATGTTCAAACCGAAGTCGGGCAATGATTTAGAGACTCAGGAAGAAGTGACAACATGTTGAATGCAGCAGGACGTTTCTGAATGGTTAGTGGATAAATTTATGTAGCTGATGTGGAGTTAACTATCTTAAAGTCATTGATTAGCATATTCTGTCATGATAATCTATAAATCGCTCATGTGGGAACTGTTGTAAGATCCTACAGAGCCAGAGAATATATGCTGCATGAAGATAGAACAGGTATAGTTTAGTTTAATTACGGTTATAACTTATGTTACTTTTATTACATGCTATTGCATTTGTGTTATGTACTGTATTGCAATAACATGGCCTCACCCCCTTTGTTGCGTGTTCTCGGGGGCGGGGTTTATGTACATTTTAGGGTTAGTGATGTCACCAACCCGGGAAGAAGTTCATTATAGTCCCTACCAGCCGTTTGTTGTAGTCCTTAAACAGAGAATTCTTTAAAAGAAAATATCTCCCTTTGCATTGAACTTTGAGCGTCGCAACTTTGTAGATGTTGTTTATGCTCTAACAGCAACATTACACACTAACTAAAGTTAAAAAAGTGAACTCATAATCAACCACCCTTTAAAAAATCGTCCTGCTGTTTTTAGTGATTGAAATCACTGCAGGTGCTGTATATGGATCACTTGCAAAACTTGCATCTTGTTCACATATTTTTGTTTTTAAGATGGAAAATTGACAGGCTTGTGCTTACATGGCTATTTTGCCCTCCAGGGCTCCGCGACAGTCACGTGACTGAAAACTATGAATTAACTTTGTTAGTTCATGATACTTAATGTAATAACTAATGTTAAAGAATTGAACCTTATTTTAAAATGTTGCCATTTCCAACTTAACGTTTCCTTAAACTTAATGTAAAAACTTAAATGTCAAGCATACACCATTTTCTCATCTAAAAATGCTGCATTTTGGACCAGATTTGATGTCCATAACTGAAAGTCAGGCTAAATGAGACTACTAAAATGCAATAGGTTCCTTTGCAGCATGTTGATAACATCACACTGTTGTATAAAACCTCAGTGCTTGTCTATATAGTTCTCTAACAGTATGCACTCTCTGTTACTCAGTGAATGTTGATTGATGTTTTTTTTAAGTAGATATTTCCAGAAATAGCAGAAATAGATAGATCCCTGGGTGACCTTCCCCGGCATCATTAATCAGACTCAGTCCAGAGGAGTGTTTCACTCTGCCTTTTATTTTTTAAACAAGTTTATACAAAGAACACTTAACAATGTTTCTGTTATAAAGAGATGTTTAAAAAGCCATTAAATCAGTTGGACCATGTCCATATGTTCCTTATAAACTGCAACTAGTGTCGTAGAAACAATTGGCATTTTCTTTGCTGTTGTGTAGGCATGATTACTGTTGCCATTATCATCATCATCATTGCTCTTGTTATCATTAACATCACATTTCCTCTACCATATGTTCAGTCATTTCATTGCTTAGTAGAAAATTTGTTTCATAATAATAATAATCATTATTTATTGAATAAGGTAGATCTCATGCTGACCTAACAGAAAGCATTTACAGACATCTTTCTACCTGATGGTTACAACAATTGTTGCATTAAATCATGGGATTTGTAGTTTGTATTATTAGACAGTTTTAGTCAGTGTTCTGTAAATCTTTTAAGGAATATACTAGCTCAAAACAAGTTTAAAGTCTGTCAGCAGTTCATTTGGATATAACTTCACAGACAAGGTTAGTAAGAAATATTATCAAACATTTTAACACACATAATCTTAAGGTTTAGCATTTATACTGTTGAAATGGTGATGTTTATGCTATAGACTTCCATTGTAAATGCATTAAATTGTTTTAGGTTGTAATTACAATATTTTCTAAGGTTATCGACAGCAGCTTGCAGATGTTTTTGATGATAGCTTCAAGACCCAATGAAAATAGTTTTTGTTGCTTTTAGCCCATGTCAGATAGCTTTTGAAACAACCTATAGGCTAATGTATTCCTAAAAGTTGCTAAAAAATATCTAGCACATATTGCACATTCACAACTTTCCATTTAAAAAAAAAAATGTCTAAGAGTTTCTTAGAAATATTGATGAGTCATCCTGCACTGAACAGATTTTTGTCCAATCAGATCTGTAGAATGAGAATGCCCCGCCCCCTGATACCACCTGTAGCAAATCATGATTCATTCCTGTTGGCTACTTAAAAAAAAAAAAAAAAAAAAGGATGAGATTTTAATGTGTCCCACTCAAACTTCCTGTTTCAATAGAAAATGTCAACACAGGGCACACAATGGTGCTAATCAAGCGAATTCATGGGGTCTTAAGCTTGTTTCGAACATAGGATATTCCTTAATAGTCAAGCCAAACCTTCCCAGACATCATAACAGTCCATAAATGTCTTCTAAAAACGTACAACTTACACACTTATACGACAATAAATTGTGGTTCAACTCAAATAGGTGCATTCCAGCTTCACTTTTGAATTGCCAGTTTTTCATGTGCTTTCTACAGCTGTGTTTCTCTGACTGTCTCTTTCACCATCCTGTAAATTTTTATTTCTCTGAATTATTCAACATCTCCTCAAAGTGCAACCAGACTTAAAGAGAAAAAAAGCATGGCAGATATGGAAATGGGGCATTAGACAAGCAAAAGAGATGGAGTACATGGAAACGAGAGGAGAGGATGACAGATCTCCTCTCTCCACCCACAGTTCTTCATCATCATGTACTGTATTATCCTCCATTTCTCTCTCTCCCCAGCCTCAGGAGACCCATATTAACTTAGATATCACCGACAGCTGAGACTTACGCCTCCCACTGTTCCGATGAGAGACGGAGGAACAAACACAAACGAGACAGTGACAGAGAGAGAAGGAAGGAGAGAGAGACTACTGTAATATGAGGTCTACACTGCAAGTGAGTGATGCGACAAAACTAGATTATAATCAATGAAACTGTCCAAGTGTGAGATGGTGCAGTAGGTGAAGTTTGATGATCAGTTTCTGGCTGCTCGGGTTCCTGTAGGCAAGGGTATAAGGTACTTGAAAATGTTGTGTGCTTCGTCACTAACGTGTTGTTCTGGAAATTCTTTTCTATTCTTTTATTAAGAATATATAATTTTGTTAGCCTTATTTAACTAAAAAAAGGCATATCAAGGTCCCGGAATGTACTGTAATTGGTCAAACTGGTCATTCATCCTTGTTAAAAGACATCTCATCAATCACCACAACATATTGTAACCATTGTTGAAGATGAATTTGACTCAAACATGTTCGATCTGCACAATGCACAGTTTATGTTTCAGAATATTGATTTCAGTTTAGCACTAAATGCATTTTAGTGTCCTAGAGTCTTATATATTCGGGACATTGAAGACAACTACGGTTAAATAGGTTGCTTTGCATCAAAGTTACTTTACTAAAGAAAGTCTAAAATGTCAAAATGATTTCATCTGTTTCAGAAGCTATGTACAATTACACTACAGTTCAAGGGTTTGATGTCGAATTTTAATTACTTTTGAAAGAATTCTCTTATGCTCACCAAGCCTCATTTATTTGATCAAAAATCGTGATATTGATCGACACAGTACCTATACAAAAGTATATTTTCTCAGTATTTCTTACACCCCTGTCTACAGGTTCTGTGTGTACGTTTATGTCATTTTGAAGTTGGATGTTGACTGGACGTTCACACTGACGGTGATTTGCCATTTTTATTGAGGGATGACAATTAACTGGGTGACACAAGCGACAACAACCCCAAAGTTAAGGTAGGTTAAATTTTATGCAAATAAACTAACATGTAATATGGTGACTACCATTAAGAATGCAGACAGGATAGACTCTGTGACTCCCTACAATTTAATCAAATTTAATGTGAACGTCCATTGAGCCTTGAGGAGTCAGAAGAGTATACTGTGTTGTTTATCTCAGCAAGGGAACCTGTGTCCTAACCAGACATGACTATTATAGCATTGTGTTGGGTAGCCCTGCCAACAATGAGATCTTATTGGTCCAAAATCCTGCTTGCTAGAGCACAACAGGAAGTAAAATCCCCTTTTATCCCATAAAGCGCTGCTAATGGCATAATTAAAGTTTTATGTTTGAATATTTTCAAACATAATACTCAGTACTGTTTCTGATAATCAATGACTTTGATAATGAATCATTTTACATTGTACCATTATTGCTGATTTTGTTACATCATTTGCAGTGCTTCTTGGTTTGAGAACTTCATCACTTCAAAAAAATGCTAAGTATAGTCGTATGCTTTTGTCTCTTTTTCCCATTTTTAAATTCAAAATACTTTTTGCCTAAATGTTGATTGAATGATTGATCTCAGAGCCATTTGCTTGGTTCAATGAAATATCATTTGGAAATAATATTTCCAGAAACCAGGCTGTCACTGTTGCAGTGTTTGCATGGCATTTTGGACAAATAAATTACTTGGAAACGCGTCATGTCACACCTCAGGACATGATGTAACGTCAGCTGGCTGCACCCAGAGAAGCATTTGAAAAGTTTACACGCACAAAACACTGTGTTTACAATGTCAAATCCTCAGCTCTAGAGTGTGTGTGTGTGTGTATTTGTGAAAGGCTGTAAACTAATGCTGCATTATATTCACATCATATACATAAATTTTTACACAATATTTTTATATATTAAACTTTTTGCTCTTTTAACCCTGATGTATGAATAAACGGTCGCATAATCAGTAAACATGTAAAACACAAATGTGACAGGAGATATTTCTCAATGCTAGTGTTGCGGTAAAAAAAAAAACTGGCCTTGTTTAAGTTAACAGACAAGCCTAATTAGTCTTCCTGTCGTTCTTTTTATCGATGATGTAACCAGTGACTTTTAATTAGGATCAACCTGCAGTGCTGTAGCTGGCTTTGGATTTCCTTTAATGCTGGTAAGTTCAATCTTAGAGCAGTTGTCTTTTTCCATGCCTGTAATAAGCTCTCATATACCCTTAACGCGTTTTTGCATATCTTTTCTGGGTTCAAACAAGAACATTCCTGTTTTCTTAAGAAGGGAACATTTTTTGCTTCGCGATGGATGGTATTACACAACCCATGAGTGTGTTATAGCTAGAAACTTTCTCAACTTTTGATCACAAAACAGAATTCACCAAAGTAAACTCTGTCCACTCAACACAAGCAGTTGTACTCCTCATTGCACTGGGAAAAACTAACCCTTTCCATGTTCAACACGGGCAAGTCCTCTTAAGAGCACACACTTCTTTAAAAGCCCTTAGTAGAATTCATCCTAATTATACATCGACAAAAGGTACAGCTTAGAATAGTGCATAAGATTAGATTGGTCAAACATACCACTAAACGAATGGAGCCATCAAACAAATGGGAACAATGTGATTCTCTAATATACATATTACATGTCTCTGGACTGGCAACTAAGATGTCATTCAAGCATTGGTTATAATACATCTTTTAAAAATGATTAAATAAAGCATATGCTTTATACATATAGCGCAAGCTTAAAATATGGCAAGACATCTTTTAAGTTAGTAAGGAAAGTGAGAAGGGTGTTAAAATTCGGAAGCACTTCATCTCCGTCAAATGGTTGTCAACTGCGGCAGACTCGACTCTGATTCCATTTTACGCTTACGGTACAAAAAAACAACATTGCAAATAGTACATAAACAGTAAAAAGTACATCATATATTGCTAAAGATAAAATGCTACCCGGTGGCATTCACATCACAGGTAGAACACTTGTATGTTAAGAAGAAATCAGAAACAGTCATTCAGCTTATTTGGGTGGTTTAAAATAACCACTGGAAATGAGTCTTCACACCGAAGGAATTCGGAAGAAGATATTTACAGCTTGTGTTTCTTTGTAACAGATGTGAATGCACTCAACATCACTTGATTTCACTTTTTAGTCCTTAACCTGCAGAATTAAAGAAGTAACCTGACCAATCCAGTGCTTTTATTTGTACTTGATTTGTACAAAGTTTATTCCAGGAAGTTATTCCTCATTTGATTCAGGTTTTAAGCTGATCTTTGTCACTGTGGTTTTATTGACAGATAAATCTACTCTGCTCTTCTCGAGCATTCCTCAAAGACAGACTTTATGACCTCCTGGCCGACAAAGTGGCTCCGTTCCAGGCAGAGGGTTGTGTAGCTGGCTCACCTTGGCATCGCTTGACATCTCTGTGCCAGTCGTGTCTGTCCTCCAGGGTTTGCCCCTGAAACCCAATGACACTCTGGAGCCATTGCCACCAAGACAAAATGAAGCATCGCTGTAGCTCAGGATAGTTTGACTCGACGCTGACCCATGAGAGCATGTTGATACATCCTCGCATCAATTCAACGGTTGAAAATAGCCATCCAGGAACATGCTGTAACTGTATTTGCTGTCATATTTTTGGAGCTGCTGTCCCTGGAGTTGGTCCAGAAGTTGAAATTAACTCCAAAATGAATCTGGTGAGAATAGAGAGAGAGAACTTCCTTTTTTGTCCCTTTTTATAGTTCATTACAAGCTCAATTGCTGTAAAGTGTACTGCAATGAGTATAATGGAATCTAGTGTTCTCGTTCCGAGTTCAGTAATCCATCTCTGCCTCTTGCCGTTTTATTTGCAAGCAGCCCAAAGGAGCAGTTTCGTTGAACGCTGAACATTTCACACTCTTGAATAAGTCCCTAGGTGGCTTGTACATTAGTTGTCATTGGCCCGTAAAATCTCACAAGGCTGTTCAAACAAAGTGTGCTACTTTTTAGACACATCTGTTTGCTCAGTACACAGATGCTTTATTGTCATGTTAAGAAGTAAGAGGTCACCATCAGACATTTCTGCAGGTCTCCTTTAAATTGGTGCATAATTAAATTTTGTTTTATCGCCTTGCATTTGTCTTCGAGCAAGAACGCTAAATCTCCATTCAGATCCTTTGTGGATGAAAAAGACAAAACAGACAAGAAAAGAACAAGTCTCGAGAAAGCGTTGGAGAACATATTTTTGGATCTGCTGTATTAGAAGCAGGCCGTCATCAATTACAGCGCCCCCTGCTGTTCTGTGGCAGTGTGGCAGCCAAACGCCTGGCTGGGAACAGCTTGGAAGAGCAGAGAGTGAGTGAGTTTGACAGCTGTGTCCATCAGTCATTTGGCCCCAGGCGAGAGAGGACGGATAGGCCTAGCATTGCTACCATTTTCCCTGGTCTCTTGAGCAATTCCAGAGACACCTAAACTCTTCACTCTGAAACCGATGCCCAGCACCAGATTTAATGGTTTTCCATGCCGTGTGCATTAGGATGCTACAATAGGGTGTAGGTATTGCTGCTACATGCTAGATTTGGCCGCCAAACGATCGGTAAAATAGGTTCTTGCTTTCACCAGAAGCGTAATTATTTACATTTGGAAGTATTCAGAGGAAGCAGGCTGTTTGACAGATATTGCAAAGAATACACATTGGTCATTTTAGGAAAGTTGTTTTGGCAGTGCTACATATGACATTGCCGGACTTGTTCACCTAGATGTGTGCTCCTCCGTCACTATGGCACCTTATCTCTGCGGGCAACTTTTGTCCCCTGAAAAGTCTCTCTTGAGGTCTGTCGGTAATAGAGACTTGCTCATTGACCTTGTTTTTACCTCTCGAACAAGAGTTTGAAATAGAAGCAGCCAGAATAGCTATGACTTTAAGTGATGTTGGTGTTCCGCTCCCTAGACAAGTGCTGGAATGCATCCTTTGATGAAGGTGTTGAGGTAAAGAGTCCTAGGGACATTGGACTTTGCCAATTTCACCTATACCCTTATCCATTGACTGAAATAACAAACCCTTGGACATCATAAACTCTCTTTCTCTCTCCTTCTCTCTCACAGGACACCTTGGTTTCTTCACTGTTCTCTTCCTTATGCTTCCTCGCTGTTCTTTGTCCTCAGTGGTCTAGAATTGTCTGAATAATAACTCACTGTGTGGCAGCTCTTGGCTGATAGAAGTTGACAGCACAATGGCCTTGTCTGAAAGGGTGTGAAGCTCCTGAGGTGCAGGGCTCCTGCCTTTTGCTATTGGACACATGGGTCAGGGCCACAAGAGACATCTGAAGGCCAGCAGTACAAGGCCAGAATTTTAGAGGGAAGTTGGATCACCAGGGATTCAAGGCCCATCGAGAATCGGAATCAAGACCATGCAACCCTTCCTCTCCGGTTCTCTATATTATAGTACAATGAATATAAATCTAGTCCAAAACATGTACAAGGAGGGAATATACTATAAATATAACTGAAACACATGTGCAGAAGCTTTCACATCCATCCAGTTGCAGTGTCTAATCAAAATCATGCTTTCTTGTGTTTGTGTCCTTTCTAGACTTTCCCCTCAGACCGTCACTTCCGTTTTGCTGTTCGTGGGTAGTCCCTTGTGTTTCGGGTGAAGGTGTGGAGACTGTCCGTACCCCAGAGGCTGAGTGAACAACTCTGGAAGAGTCTCAATGCTAAACTGCCGCTTGTTGGTGAAGGCCTGGCGCCGACAGTTAGGTTGGGACAGTGGTGGCTGTGACTGTGCCATGAGAGGGACCTGATGTTGGACATGACTCTTGTTGGGGTCCCAGACTTTGAAGGCCGAGGTCGAGGTGAGTGGGTGGGTATTGGTCTTGGAGATCTTGGGCTTGGGAACTTGGGCCGATGTAATGGTGATGGCCAAAGGAGTATGGATGTCTGGAGGCGGAAGGAAGGGTTTATCTTTTGGGTGGAAAGCAATGGGCTGGAAGGTTGCAGGCGAGGATTGGCGGTGTGTGTAATCCATCATAGGGTAGCTCTTGGGGTAGTAATCCCTTGCTGTAGTGTCTGCAGGGAAAAAGGGCAGGGAAAAGAGTTAGAAAGATAGAGGCTAAAATACAACATAGCATTGTGACAAATATGCAATAGATTTGTTTAATAGTGTTGCTTCTACACTCACATACCCTACAGTATATAGTGTACAAACCTAATGTATTTGTCACAGACTATAGTTGCTATATTTAGTGTTCAGAGGATCTAATGAGTAAAACACCTGGAGCAGAGGGTCATCAAGTGTGACATGAGGATGCCCTCAGCACTTTAGCGTGACGCCACACACATGCAGGCACGCACATGCATTCACTTGAGGGAGCTATGGCTGTACACATCATGGTCATGATGAAAAATGAATATATGTGTCCTGAGGCCAGACACTGTTTGAAAGAATCAATACAAGAAATTTCAAGTGAAGAGGTACTGATGCACATAGCTGAAAGTAGACAGTAGAACAGTTTGCAGTTTGGTCTGGTTTTGATTGTATGGTAAAAATGTGTTATATTGACATTTTGAGGCACAAAGACAATCTATGATGCAGGTTTTTAAGAACGTTTGTACTGCAACATTACCAAACTGCAACCAAAAAACAACATTGTGGAATGTTTTGGACTTGCTGGGAGGAACCATCCATGGCTTTACCTGGTGTTTACTATAGTCTCACTACAAAAACTGCAGGTGAGCTATAATTATTATTCACTGTCGTGTGTAATATTTTATTTAGTGATATTTACAGTGGCTTGGTAAAAGTTAGCTGCTTATGAAATGGAAACAAGTTAGGGTTAGGAACAGTATAGTAATGGCTGGTTATTTTATTCTTTTTCAGGTTGAAGTGGGTTAGCATGTTAGCAACAGTTGACAGCAGAGAGTTAGCCTTTTAGCCTGTCTCGTCAAATTAGCCCATCTCCGTTGAGCACTGCAAGCTATAGACAGGGCCTCTCGCATCACTGCCCTCAGACATAAACAGCCTCGCTTTATTGTTTTGTCATTTTTCTCTCCTTTTTCTCATTTTCCATCCTGACTTCCTATACTGTCCCTTTTTGTTATCGATTAAGTCACAGCTAATGCATGAGGCAAATAGCTGCCAGCAAGGCACGCAAGCATAGCTTAATTTCAATGCATGTGTATGTGTGCTCTGAAACATATATCCTGGCCCGATGGTAATCATTGTTTCTGCCAAAATACTGTAGTCAGTAAAACTGGTAACTTGGCATTAGCCACTACTGTTATGATTAGTTTTGACCGCATCAGTATGGACGAGCTCACTGTTTGTAGTTGTGCATGAGCGAATGTCGGTTACTATTACAATCAGCTTAGAAGGTCAAAATGAAACCTGAAGGGGTTTTAGAGACAATGCCGCATGCTGTGGGCCAAAGCCATGTCTCTCAGCACTGCACATCTTAAATGATTGAAGAAGTGACAAAATCTGTGTTTAGAAATATGACAAAATTTACCCAAATGAGGATGTTAATTTTTTCCTGTGGATAGTAAATCAAGCAGTAATTTTCTAATGCAGTTAGACATGCAGATTATTTCGTGCACATCCATTAGCACATTCGTGTGCTTTTAAATTCAGGAGTGTTTTGATTTGAATTTGAAGGAGAAGAGAGGAGCTAAAGAATCACAATTCAGTCGACTTCCAGTGAAGGACCAATGAATAGGTAATGTGGGCAGTGTGCGTTGAGTAGGCATGAATTATTTAGGAAGTATGTTTAAAGAGAAGGACACTAAGATATATTACACTTATAATGAGCAAAAGAAGAACAGATTTAACATGCATACGCACACACACTTATGCCATATACACACAACTAGCTTGAAAAAGAGTACTGCACAGCTACACAACTACACACACGCTCAAAACGTTTTGTTTTTTTCGGACAAAATGTTAATTGATGCAGTCTATTTTAAAAATATTTAATTATTCTAAAATTATAAAAAATTGGTTTGAATGAATGATTCAATGGCTCACTCATAAAGACTTCACTTGTTTCATAAATGGATGCATCAGTGTTTTTGAAATCTCTTGAATGAATGATTCAATGACATACATTTTTAACAGTTACTTGTCACCACCTACTGGTGTAACGATGTAATCAATTCGATGCAACCGTTATTTGAAGCTTCAGGTTATTTTCAAAAGGTGATTTCCTCTATTTTGCTACCATGGACATCAGTGTTTATATACGAACTATAAATATTTATCCCAGTACTTCTGTGAACAGAAATTATGATACTTTGTGGTTGAAAAGAATATTTGTGAAGCTGATTTATAACTACATGACAACTGCTCTCTGGGTCAGATTTGAATGTTCCGGTGTGATCGTTCTTGTCAATGGTTTAATAAACATTGCCAAATCGTTGTCATTTAGGAATAAGATTGCGTGGGTGTTTGAATCGAGATTCCAATCTTTTAACAATTAATTGTGCAGCTTTACGTTATAGACATATTAAATAATGTTGTAATTTAAATGTAAAAATTCAAAAAGGTTTATGGGAGGGTTTGGTTTAAGATCTTGAACAGATCATTAGCTCAGTATAAATGCAATCGTAGTCAATGGAAAGTCCGCACCATGATAGAAATTGTTGTGTGTGTGTTTGGTCCTCAGAAACATTCAGGCTGCAACAGGAGAGAAAGTGACATAACTGCCTGATGATGTCAGACACAGGAAGTGCTCAGAGAGTGAGCATATGTATCAAACTAATGAACAGACGGTAAATGTACCGACAGCCTCTATGTCCATTTCTTCTTTCTTTTTTTCTTACTGTCTCTTCCCCTCTTTACCAGATATACCATTTCTCATCTCTCTTAAATCTCTTTCTCTGCCTCTATCTTTGTTTCCTTTTTCACAACTCTCTCAATATCTGTCCGTCTCTTTCCAATCGTTATTCTTTAATTAAGATGATGCTGGGAAGCTTTCTTAGGCACCTGCCACAAGTTGGCTCCAACCCTATTCATTACACCCCCTCCCCATGCGCATGTTCCCCCTCCTTTTCTCCCGTCATCCTTTCATCTTTCCCTCCACTTGCCCTGCTGAACTCTCCCCATCCGATCTCTTTGCCAGCGCAGTCAGGGCTGATCCACCGCAAGCTTTCCAAATGCAATAATCCAACAGAAGACACCGTGCCAGGGACTGCATGCGCATGTGTGCAGACGAACTGTATAACTACACAATGTTTGAAGGGGGAAAAATAAATCCCTCTCCATCTTTGTGTTTTATCCTCTCCTATCTCTTTGATGTTCCTGTTAGACATATTTAGCCTGCAATATGTTTTGCATTAGTAAGATCCCACAATAGCTATACAGAAATAAAATCAAATGGATGAATTTTGTCTTATTTTCTTTCTTGAATAAAAGAACATTCAGAACTTGGTGAGAAGAAAGCATATATTTATTTTGCATGTCAGTCTTTAAATTTGATAGAAAGCCAATGCAGTGATGTTATATGTTCTCTTTTTTTGGTTCTAGTTAACAACCGAGCTGCAGGGTTTTGGATAAGCTGGAGTCTGTTCATTGATTTTTGTGGGAAACCAGTAAAAAGTGCATTACAATAATCGAGTCTACTTGAGATAAGAGCATGAATTAATTTTTCTGCATCTTTCTGGTTTAAAAAAGGACTAATTTTAGCTATGCTTCTTAAGCGAAAGAGAAACATAGCTAAACTTGACTCCGGACATTAAACTATGATTGAAGAAAGTATTTTAAACTTGGAAAAATCACATACTCTGCTTTTAAATAACAAGCTGTGTGGTTCAGGTACAGTATTCCCTACATTGGAATACCACAAGGATTGTAATACCAGAAATGTTTGAACATTTTTTGGTCCCCATGAGGAAAACAGCTCATTAATCATACTAAATTGTTTTTTGAAAATGTAAAAATGCAGAGAGTTTTGTGTGTTTAGGGTTAGGGGATAGAATATACAGTTTGTACAGTATAAAAATCATTGTCTATGGAAAGTCCCCATTAAACGTGTGTGTGTGTGTGTGTGTGTGTGGCCTGCGCACTGCTGTCGTCACCCTTGTCATGCCATTGCTGGTCATGTGTGCCAGCCTGCTGTGCCAAGTGACTTGCATTCTGACACAAACACATTGACATCCAGTGAGTGTGTGCTTGTGTGTATGTGTCACATATGTAGTTTGAAACGCATTGAATTGTAAATGTGTCCTTATCAACACAGTCCTAGCAGCAGGTGCTTTAAGAAACCGCTTTCTCAACCTGTGTTGTGAATGAATATACTATAATTGTTGTGAGCTGAAAAGGCCACAATTTGACTGTCAGAAGGGCCAAGGGGGATACATTCATTCTTACATAAATGTTAAGACAGAAAGTTTTGCAGTAGAAATCTATGTATACAGTATGTCTTTGGTTCTCAACATAGTACCTTTAGTAATATGTACCCTTAAAGTACTACTATGAAGCTTTTTTTAGGGCAAATAAGATACAAACTAGTCCCTTTAAGGGTACTGGCACAGTAGTCTCGCGTAGGCAGACCTTCAGACTGACAGCAGAAGGTCTGGACTCTATCGCAGCTTTTATTGGCCAAGGACCGCCCAAGAGGACGTTTGACTGACATGTAACGCAACTAATCACAGTTCGCTTTGTTCCCCGTCATGTTTAGGGGCGGGAAAATGTAAAGTCGATGCCCCTACAATAACAGACCGGCGTGCATCTAATAAATTATTAATTTGTGCAAGTTTACTGCAACAATGAAGCCGCGAACTTCACATACTTTTAAATCCAGCGTTTAGTTGATCCTAATAAACGCTCATTGTCACAGTTGTAAACACAACGGCATTCTTCTTCCACGAGGGGGTTTGGCGTCACAGCATTTGTTTCCAGGTGGACCAATAAAGAACGCGACACACATGTCTCCCAAACATCCTGTAGAAATCAACCAACCAGATGATGACTTCGAAAATCCTGAAGTGTTTCCAGTTTTTTTTTTTTTTTTTTTTTAAATCAAATGTAAATTCATGTCCGTTACTCTTAACGTTGTCACATTTTCCTCATTAAATGAACATTACATCAAAAAAGAAAAAAAAAAAGGAACCAAATACAATTTTATTTTGTATTTTTACATTAACAATGTAATTAATGTTCTATTTATCAATCTCATCAAGTTAATGTTTTAAGCATTTTTACATTTATTCCAAAATAATAACTAAAGGCAGGAACAATTTAACTCTCTGGTACGTAATATATCAATAAGGAAAAAATCATTTGTGGTGTTTTTCCTGCTTAAAATTGGACACTATAACAATATCAATAAACATTTTCAGTAACACTTTATTTTGGAGTATTTTAACTAGTTGCTTATTAGCATGCATATTACTAGAATATTGGTTATTTATTAGTACTTATTAAGCACATATTAATGCCTTATTCTGCATGGCCTTATTCTACATTCTTAATCCTACCCAATACCTAAACTTAACAACTACCATACTAACTATTAATAAGCAGTAAATTAGGAGTTTATTGAGGGAAAAGTCGTAGTTAATAGTTTATATGTGTTCCCTATACTAAAGTGTTACCACATTTTCATTAATTTTTAATTTATTTATTTTTTAAAAGTTCATGTACAAGTCATTTTATTAAAAACAAACTAAAATAGACTGTTGCCTGGAGGCAACAACGTACCATAGAGGGTTAAACAATATATTTTATTTATGTATTGATTTTCAGCTGTTCTTTTTAATAGTCAACTTATTTCGGATCATCAGTCATGCTCGGTAAACACTGTCACAGACACGAAGATGTATCTTTAATTTCACCAAGCTGATTAATCACTAAAACCCCTGCAGTCATCATGTTTTCAGGGCTTTTCACATTTGATTTTGACGTGACAATAAAGCGGTGATATCTAAGTGGGTGAGCTGTTTACTTACTTTTTAATTAGTCTTCCTATTGACGCCATCATTTTGTTCATTCAGACTGACACGCGGAACGCGTCTCTATTACCCCCCACTAAACCCACCGCACGCTTTAGGGGCTCTGTTGATTCTCTATGAGCTGAAGGGAAGCACGAGAGACGCGGACTCCTGCTGTAAGTTTACCTGCGGGTGTCACTGTTGGACAGTGTTCCTTTAGAAAAACAAGTGACTTTTACACTTTTTATTGTCACATTTTGTAATATTTGCATTGTTTTATTTTTGTGATTAGTGTGATTATTTTCTCATCCTAATTTTTGAGGAGGCACTGCCTCCCTTGCCTACTCGGAGGAAACGCCCCTGGTCTATGGGTGGGTAAATGTATGGGCTTCTTCAGATCTTTCGATCTAATGGACAAAAGAAGCTCACACAATTTACATATGAACTTGAAAGGAGATGACAGAAAAACACACGGAGAAATTAGCAATCGGCCGACAAAGTTTAAATCCCGTCTGGCTAGCGCACTTCCCATAATGTTTACGCATTAGGTCAGTAGGCGGAGAGTAGGCGGTCTTTTGGGGCTGTTCCAATGCATTCAACCACATGAGCGTTTACACTACGAAAGCAATCCGGTCAAATGCGTTTTCGACTACCACTGGAAGTGGTCGAAAGTGGACAAGCTCAAAACGTTTTAGACCCCACCTGTATTAAGCGTCCATTTGTGATCCAATCGTAGGCTTGAGTTCCTCTGAAACCTTCCACCTCCCCCAGCTCCACCTGCCTAAATCTGCTACAGGATTTATGGATGTCTATTTATGCAGCAGCAGCATATCTTACATGCTCACAGCAGCATGTCTGTGTATCTATTAGCAGTAGTAAGTCCAGCAGCAGCAATAATCAACAGCAGCAGCGTAGCAGATCTAGTCTGCCAAGACCAAATACATTAACAATGCCATATTCAATAACATGCTAAAAGTATTCTGAGAGTTGTCATGATTTTAAACTTACTATTTGAAAAGGTAAAACTAAATGTATACTTAATGTAAACCATGATACATTTTTTTTTTTTTTTTTTTTGTAAAAAATGTAAAAACTGATAGAAATGTTTCTTGAGTGTCAAATCATCATATTAGAATGATTTCTGAAGGATCATGTGACACTGAAGACTGGAGTAATGATGCTGAAAATTCAGCTTTGATATCACAGGAATAAATTACTTTTTAAAATATATTCAAATAGAAAACTGTTATTTTAAACTGTCATAATATTTCACAGTATTGCTGATTTAACTGTATTGTTGATCAAATAAATGCAGCGTAGGTGAGTATTGGAGACTTGTTTCAAAAACACCATTGAGCGTTATGCATGCGGGGAGATGCGTTAAAAACTAACATTATCTCTATTTTTAATATTCATTGTTTTGTGAATTTGCCCCTTCTGTGATTGATAAGGTCACACTACTAAGTGTGTGTTTGTGTCTGTGTCCATTAACATATCCGTATGTGTACTCTACACACTCCCAAGATCATCCGCGAGACATTAATAGCGCTGTTATATTAATAACATGTCAGAGGGGTTTTTCCTCTTGATCTGAGAGGTGATATTTGCTTATGTGATTATCGTCCTAATATATGTGAGGTTGTATGTTTTCCCTGCAGTCAATGACACTGAGAATCATTTGCAATGGTAATCAGTGGTTGTGGGTAAAGTGACCTTGATGAACATGCGTGGCGTTTATGGTGTACATTACAAGATGTGACAGCTGTTTGTGTGGATATTGTGTGTGAGTGTGTGTGTGTCTTACCCATAGTCTTGAGAGAGGAGTATTTGTTGTAGCCCAGGTTGTTGTGTGGCTGGGACAGAGCTATTGCAGGACTCAAAGGAGGAAGCGTGACGTTATTCAGGTGGTTATGCTCTGAAGGAAGAGAGAAAGCACAAAGGAGCATGGAGAAGGAGGAAAGGGAGCGAAGAGGAGAGAAGGGGACACAAGGAGGAGGGGTGCGTTAGTAAATGGGATGTCAGCACATTTATAGACAGACGAGTGCATGTGATTAGGAGAAACTCTGCCATTAATTTTAAGTGAGTAAAGGGGAACGTAGGACATGCATAGCCAGAGGAAGAACTTATAGCTCAGAGGTTCCTGTAGAGCACAGCGCTAGCAACACCAAAGTCATGGGTTCGGTTCTCAGGGAACATGTGAACTAATGCCATGGATGCACTTCAAGTCACTTTAAATAAAAGTGTCTGTTGTATAAATGTAAATGTAGGCTGCTCTTGCATGAGGCAGTCTTAATGTTTTATGTAAGTATACTGCAAAAATTGATGACTTAAGTTCTTTAGTCTTTTTTGACTTTTTACAGTTAAAATATCTAAAAATCCTTAAAACAAGATCAGTTTAATTGAGAAGCAGCGATGCATAAGATATTAAGACAAGTTTTCAGAGAATATACAGTCTCTTTTACCCTATAAAACCTACTGTATCATATTTGATATGCAAATTTCCAAGGCCTCTAAATTATCAACATGATCAAAGCTTTGCTGAATGAGTTTTTAGAATTTATTATAATTTCATAAAGCTATGGGAATGTCTGCCATATAAATATCAGCAACTGCACCAAATTGCATACTTTTGCTCAGGTTGGGCCTCTGAATAAAATTGAGATGTTTTTTTCCTCCTCAAACTCCATATTCTCCTATATCATGCTATATGAGCCATAAAAGCCTGATGTATCAAATATGATACTCAACAAAAACACACATGCAATTTTTTTTTAGATTGTCTAAATTCAATAAAATGTTCCATTTCAAAAATAATATTTCATATGTCAGGCTTTACAGTGTTAGTGTATTTTGGTTTAATGTTTTAAGTATTAATGAGTTTAAAAAAAAAGTGAAAAACATCTACAGAACATTGTCTCTGATGTTTCTTTTAAATTTCCTTTGGAGAAATAAAATACACAATTGTTGAAACATAATTCAAGTGTAGAACCGTAAAATAAATGTGGACAACAAAGCTCAGATCAGTTAGTCTTGGAGGAATTTGATGAGAAATGCATGTGAGTTCATATAAAGGACAACAGTGAACATCCACCCACTTTTTTAGCAGTTTTGGTTCTAGATGTTTATTTATTTTCTTCAAAGGCATTTCAAAAAAGAGTTTTGCCCCTATTATGCCCCTTTTTACAAGATGTAATGTAAGTCTCAAGTGTCCACAGTGTGTCTGAAGTTTCAGCTCAAAGTCATTCACTTTAAATAAAAGTGTCTGTTGTATAAATGTAAATGTAGGCTGCTCTGGCATAAGGCAGTCTTAATGTTTTATGCAAGTATACTGCAAAAATTGATGACTTAAGTTCTTTAGTCTTTTTTGACTTTTTACAGTTAAAATTTCTAAAAATCCTTAAAGTTTTGGTTCTAGATGTTTTTCCCCCATTTATTTTCTTCAAAGGCATTTCAAAAAAAGAGTTTTGCCCCTATTATGTCCCTTTTTACAAGATGTAATGTAAGTCTCAAGTGTCTACAGAATGTGTCTGATGTTTCAGCTCAAAATCATTTATTATACCATGTTGTAAATACCCATTTTTGAGTGCTAACAAAAACATGCTGTTTTCGTGCATGTGTCTTTAAATGCACATGAGCTGCTTATAGTTGTCAAAAGTGGTGACTTCGGTACCACGTCAGTACTGAAATTTTAAAAATGTGATGCTTTGAGCGATTCGTAAACACCTCTGATTGGCCATTGTGTTGACGCACTCATCAGATATGTCTGTGATTGGCTACAATGATCAACTTTTCAAAAACATTGTAAATAGTCATTAATGACACTCTTCACCGAGCGCTTACACAGATACACACGGGAGTGTTTGAAAGCAGGCGTCTATCACGGACCAGTCCACTGACAGACGCCTGCTTGCAAACGCTCCCGCTTTCAAAGCGCTTTCAAATTCAAACCCTTCCATGTGCTTTCAAACGCTCCCGTGTGTTGATCATTGTAGCCAATCACAGACATATCTGATGAGCGCGTCAACACAATAGCAAATCAGAAGTGTTTACGAAATTTCAGTAACGATTGGTACCGAAATCGGTACTTTTGACAACTCTAGAGCTGCTGCTCCCCGCCCCTATCCAGAATAGCGCTTCCTTCATTCCCAGCTCCTGCATGCATTGGATACTCTGTTAAATACTTTGATTATCATCTATATCGCAATCACGCTCACGGACAGTGCAGTTCTTCTTCATCATGAAAGTTTATTATCTGCATGTGTTTTAAAGCTATATCAGTTTAAACTTCTGCTCTTTCACGTTTTATTGTGCTTAAACTGTCAAATACACACAAGGTTGTCAAAAACATACAGTTGTCAAAAACATACAGATAAAGTTCACATAAACAGTCAGTTATGTCTGTGAACATAAACAGCAGGGACAGAAATGGCATGTGTATATTAGATCTGTGGCGCATTCTCTTCAAAAATGAAAAAAAAAATCCACTGTCTTCAGCGGCTCAGGTGTCAGAAGTAAATGAAGACTACGTTCACTCTTGCATCCAACAACAAAACACCTCAACTGCTTACGAGACATTCTTGTCGCTACAGCTGCTCCGGCGTCGAGAAAATGGCGGACAGTGTACAACTCACTCGGGGCAGGGTCTATGTTAATACAGCAGTGTCCGTCAACAGTTGCGTGGAGCCTGTGCAAAGTGACGTCATTTTGTAGAGAATCTGCGAACGGCTTGTTCTGAGACACTGCTTATGATTTATGGGGATTAAAAAAAGGAGTGGGTAGATTTTTATCATTATATGTAAAAACCAATTTTAAAGGTGAATTTTGCATAATAGGTCCCCTTTAAAGCAAAACCAACCAGCTCCAATATAAATCACAAGAAGGGGGGGAAAAAAAGGGAACGAACTACTTATCTTATGATATAAAGCACTGCTAATTACATTATCAAAGCAGAAATGACAGTTTAATAAAAGAAATATGAGAAGTTTTTTAAAGTTTTTAGCACTTTTCACTGAAATTATCCGGAACAATTTGTAAAGTACCGTGAAGATTAGTCCGGCGAGAATTACTTTCCAGTTCTCGCTGGATTTCGTCCTCTGCATATAAGCTTAATAAAGCCTGAACCTCAACGTCGGTCCATCGGTCATATTTTTTAAACTCCATTGTTGATTTGAATAGCAAACAACTTTTACTACACGCACCGCAACAGACTTTTAAAAATGGTGGTTGAAATAAAATGCTGCGGAGTCAACCAATCAAAATGCTGTGTGAACTCAACCAATCAGCAGGTTCAGCGCCCAAGTCCCTCGCCCGAAAGTTCCTGAACTTTGAAAAAGTACTACCTTGTGAGCAGGGACTTTCTGAGGGGGAAATTTCTACCTGGAACCTAATTTAGACCCTGGTCCCTGCAGTCAAAACACACCAAGTACCACCCTAAAGTCCCTAGTTCCTGGGGAAAGTTCCAGTGGAAACGCCGCTTTACTATTCAAAAGCATCTTTACAGACAGTTGAAAAGACGTAAAAATATATATGTTTATTGAGAATGTCGATAGACAATTTTGATTAAGTCATTTGCAATGCTTAATGTGAGCAAACACTGTTCAGTCACTGTACTTTCCGCTTCCATAGTAAAATTGCTTTCTTCAGATTGTGGGTAGTGTAAATCTGAGTACGGTTTGAGGCATTGTTGAGCATCATACACATCTTTTTCCTCTGAGAAAATTTAAGGCCATTGATGTCTAGTAGAAACAACTGAGATAAAGAAATCACATTTCTTTCTTTCCTATGGGAATGTTTGTGCATACATGCAATTTATGTCCATTTCTGAGGCGGATGTTTGTTAGACTGCTGTATACACGATTATCTGCGGTCTATATGCTGTGCAGAGGTCACTAAAGGTTATTAAGGACACACATCCTGTGTCCTCCCCTTTGGGCGGAGATGTGTGGACACTGACCCAATTCTGTCAGATCACTATGTGCTGGTGTGTGTATATGCACTTAATGTATGCATGTTAGTGTAAGTGCATATGTGTGCTTTTAGTGTGGCAGGACGGATCGTTACTCCACATACACCAACACTCACATACATGCAGTCCAGTTACAATTAAATCCCCAGGTTATATCACAGCAAATGGACGCAGGTCACAGACAATAGTTCATGTGCACATGACATAGGCATTGTGTTTATCGACACTGTCTGACACATTTTAAAAGGGGTAATTGTGCGCACGCAATCACACATAGAGTTATAAAAAGTATGTTTCTACTTCGCAGTCCAGATATGCTTTCTGCATATATTTGTGTGTTTGTTTGTTTACATTTCACAACCGGATGAATTCTGATCATTTTGAAAATGACAATTAAATATTGCAGCACAAAAGGCTGATGATATGTAAAGTACAGCACTGACATTTATTTTGGTTCTGGAAGTGCTTTTCCCATTCATTTTCTCCACAGGGATTACAAACGGTTCTTCAATAAAAAGTTCAAAGCAAGGGATCAAACCAGCAATCTCCAAGATAAATCATAACAAACTTTGATTTGAAACTAAAGAGTATAATAAAACCAGGAAAAAATAAGTCTTTTGTAATGATTAAACTACAATCACATGAAGCATTATTAATGATGGAATCAAATAAAAAATAGTGGTACAATATAAAACTATCAATTTATAGGCAGTCTATTGAAGGGGGTGGATTCTGGAATCCACTGCTGCTTCAATATATATCTTTTGACTGATTTATAATCAAGTTATTAATCAATATTTATCCTTCTAAATATTAAATTATTTGAATGACCTCTTCAACGTATATTAAAGCATCTTCAAACACTAGGGAATAATGATGAATATTGTCTGTACCTCTCACTGAGAGTACAACTTATCTGTATGTTTTTTGGGAAGTATCCTGTTCAACCAACTTCAACCTTGAAATTGGCTATGTATCTGTGTATGTGCGCTAGTATCCTTTGTTACAGATCAGTATTGATGAAATGAACAACCAACAACTTGCACCCTGGATGATTGAATGACTTGTTTTTCCCGACAACTTGGCACCTAGAAGAGCAGTTCTATGACCTTGGAGAGTCACTCCATGCCTAAACCAGGGTTTTGTTGTCATCTGTATAATCTATGGAGACATGCTTCTGTCTGTCAATCCATGTGTGGACAATTTCTAACTTTATCTATTTCTTAACCAATCAGAATCATTCAACTTGAAGTAATAACGTAGTTAGTGGACTCTAGAGTATAACTGCTGCTGAATTTAATGAGTACGCAGAGCGGTCTATGAACTCCTTGCTGAGTATTGAAGCTGACCTCTGCTGATGAAACTGCAAACTATCCTTAAAGCTGCAGTCCGTAACTTTTTTTTCTGGTTAAAAATTATCCAAAATCAGTTTTTGAGCAAGTACATAACCAGCCAGTGTACGAAACAGATCTCCTTACCTTACCCTATTCTCCTTACCCAATTCACAACGGTAAGCTTGTAATAATGTTTTCTAATAAGAGTGGTAAGAGAGGTAACGCTAATACACACTAAATACACATAGTCATGCAATGCTAATGTTGTTAACATTAACAATTTGAGAACACAGTATCCACCTTATTCCTGACGAGCCTACTGCGTTTTGAATTATGGGTTGCACTTCCGGTTTGGGGAACTTCCATTCAAAAAGACTGAAACGAATCATTTCAAATCATAAGGTTGCCCTACAAATAAAGCTTATCCGTCAGTTTGACTGAATGAGCTGTCAATTTTTCTTTAATGTTTTATTTTCAGACATCATGAGAATAACGTAACGCTTGGTATTTTAACTTAACTTGTTATAACAAGAATATCTATGGCAAGAGCTCTTTTCAGTCGCTGCTTTCTATCCTCGTGATTATTTTCTTTTGTCTCTTTGCATACCGCTGTAATAGTATGAAAAAGGACAACATATACTGCACATTTGTGGTCTGTTCTCCCGATATAATTTATGATATATCCCATTAATAATTCTCTGGAATGCACAAAGAATCTCTCGTTTTTCTCCTCAAATCCTCACGTCTCTTTCCAGGTTTGTTTTCACAGGTAAATACAATTTATTATCTGTAAAAATGATGGAAATCACTTTGAAATAGCATCACGCAATGCTGAAGTTCATGAACATTTTTTTATTAAGGCAACATATATTACAGAATACAGATATATATCACTAGTTATATATTTAACCCGTCCGTTATTGCTGTGGAAAGAATCACGCTTTTTCATGGCCTGTTGAAAGTATCTTGTTGTTGCTTTTACACTTTTAAATGTCCTTTTAATGTTCGTTGGTTGAAGGGTGAGTAGAATAATGTCATCTCATTGTACCCAGTTTAAAAAAAAAACTTATTATTGCGTCCATAGAGCAAGCCTTTCACTGACTGTTTACAGCTTAATGGAAGTTACACCCATAATTCGCACAAAGCGTCATGGGGCGTCGGAATAAGGTGGATAGCAATAATAATAATATGCACAGTTTTATGTGATTTGAGCTAAGCAATCATTAGATTTAATCACCATTGGTAGCATGATTTTTTTTTTTTTTTTTTTTTTTGGTAGGCTAATGCTTTTTTTCCCAGTTGGTCAGAACAAAAGTAGCAGACATATTACTTGTTCAGATGACATTTTCTGGTGAAAATTCTTATTTTGGTCATTCTTCCAAATCGCAGAATCTGTGATTCCGAAGTACAGTATCCACACCGGTGCAGTGACTGACAGCAAACGTAAAGATGATAATTCCACAAATAACTGCAATTGCAGGTTTCAAACAGAGATGGCAACAAAGAGGCAAAACTTACGGACCGCAGCTTTAAATAAAAATGTCTTCAATTTATTTTTTTAAATTCTGACTCTTCATTCATCATATCTGGTCTTTAGGTCTTTAATTGTAAATTCCCCTACAATATATTTATTAACAGTATATTTATATATACACATACACACTACCGATCTAAAGTTTAAGGTCGTTAAGAGTTTTTGTTTAAAGAAATTAATACTTTTATTCAACAAGGATACAATAAATTGATCAAAAGTGACAGTAAAGACTTTTATATTAATACAAAAGATTGCTATTTCATATAAACTTAGCTTTTATATAAATTTTGCTATGTCATCAGTTAAAAACAGAAAACTTTTTATGCGTTTTGGTTGTTCATTTTCATGACAATGGCGTTTTGGGGGCCTGAAAACGCAAACTTTTGAAAATGGGTTTGAAAGTGCAAGTTTTTGAAATGATACCGTTATTGTCTCAGTGTAAACTACAAAAACACGAATTTGTGTGAGAACAGTGATGTCCTGCACATGCATTACATGTTCAGTCTATAGGCGCGTAGTGTTTCTTTACAAAGTGACATCGCCAAATACTGGCTTGGCATCATAATACAGCTTTTTTAGTCATTTTCACGGATCCGTGTGAACGGAGATCATTTTGACAATGTTGTCGTCTGTACATGACACTTCTCAAATGCACAGGAAAAACATTTTTAGTACATCATTATCGTGTAATTAACATACCCTGAATTGTAACAATATTTCAAAATACTACTGTTTTTACTGTATTTTTGATAAATAAATGCAGCCGTGGTGAGCGTAAGAGACTTCTCTCAAAGACATAAAAAAAATTCCGACCCCAAACTTCAATGGTAGTGTAGTTTCAGCTCTTTGTGCAAGTAGTTTCTGAACTCTTTTGTCTTGATGTGTTTGTGGTGATTCTTTGGTGGATTGTTCTCTTTTGAGATGTACAAGTAGCGTTGTTCATCACCTGCAATTTTCCTATTAAATAAGATTTTTTTTATTAAGTTGAAAAAATGCTGATGACTTCTACAGAAGCATATACCATTGTTTAAATATCTTTTATCAAATTCTCTATGGTGAAAATGAATGAGATTTTTTACTTCCAGGACCTGGCTGATGCATTCATTTATTGTGACTATAGTCACAGCTAAAGAGCTGTTTCTTCATTGTTTATGCAGCTGCAGCATTGTATTGACCAATAAGCATTCAGCACTAGAGCTATGTGTTTTAAAATACTTTATATTTTATATATATCATGTTTTATGCAACTAAAAGACGCATTTCTTCTTGTCTCTCTCCACAGTTTCAGTCTTTGCAGTAAAATCTGGCTGATTTAGACCATGTTCTGTCAAACTCCAGGCCAACCCAATCTCATTCACAACAGGAGATATCTTGCTATTCCTCCACTTTAATTCTCTTTCATCTCTCTCTCTCTCTCTCTCTCTCTCTCTCTCTCACTCCTTCATTCACTCACAAGCAAAAGTTTCAAACTAAATTCTCAGATGTAGTTCGGTCATGCTCACCCACCTGAAATTACTTTTTTAACGAATGACATACTCTAGCCTTCATAACACAAAAACACCATTTATCATCACAGCCATGAGCATGTAAAACTATGTAATGAATTATGTTTTGGTGAAAAAAATTATATTTTAAAAACTGCTATAAAAGGGTAGAATTTGGTGCCTTTAACTAATATCACACTATATTTAAATATATGCATTTCTCTCTTTGTCTCTTTCTGGATCGTATCATTTGCTGTAACTAGACGCATTCTTGCATCATTCTTCTCTGGACAGACTGTGTTCTTTAAGGACATATAGAATAAGATATCTCTAACGCTCCACACAGATCTAGTGTTTCTCTCCAGAGGCTTGTTCTAGAATAGAAATGTCAGACTCCAAATAATTACAACTGCATCCTTTCTCAGTTTCTTCTGATTCTTGTTATTTTCTCTGTTCGTTAGGCTATGTTGTGAAAGAGAATGGGTAAAACAGACTGTGGTAGTGTTCGGAAAAACAGATAATATATCATTCAAGCAGATAGATTCTTTAATTAACAGCTCAGATTTGCCACTCTTCCGTTCAGTGGCTTAATAAAGAATGTCAGTTTGTAATTGAGATTGGTCAAAGGGTCCTCCTCCCTCTTGCATGTGAAGTGATGCTCCAATCCTGTTCCAAAACATCTGCCTGGAAAGATCTAATGATCATGAAGACCTTGATTATGTGTTTAGTAAGGGTTGGAGCTAAACTCTGTAGGTTGGCCTCCATCCCTGCAATAATGGCTAGTTACAGAATGTTGAAGGTTCTTTGTTTTTCTGTTCATACACAATTTGCATAGAAAGTTACTGAATTCTATAACTAAAAGGCACAGTTTTCTGTCTGTGTTGGCGTATTTCTTATTTAAACATCCTTAATTATGATGTGCATTTTGAAAATGTAATTTTTGAATATTTAAAGTACGATAATAGTGTTAACAAAAAGCACCTTATCTCAGAAGTCTAAACACACACACACACACACACACAAACACACACATACATACACACACACATTTTCATTCTAGAGAGCATTTGATTGGACAAAAATGAGTAGTGCAGGATGAGTCATCAATATTTTTGGTCCTTTTTCCTGAGAAGAAATGCATATATCTGCATATATCTGCCTGAGCCTATTGTTTTCCTTATGTAAAAAAATTTTTTTCTAACTTTCGGGCACTTTTGGGTCCCTTAACATGCTCAAAACTCTTGAAACTTTGAACACATGTAGAAATCGTCGGCCATCAGGGCGGGGCACAAGTTGTCATGGGGGGTCATGGGGGGGCTCTGTGGCACACCCTTTTATATGGTTGTATTTGAGGGGCTCTGTAGCTCACCCCTTTTCACCTACAGTAACCAAACTTCATACAGTTATAGATCTCATCGGGATGAACAACTTTCACACTCTAAGTCATACGCCAGCCCAACAGGAAGTCGGCTATTTAGGGTTGTTTTAAAAACCACCAACAGGAAGTCAGACATTTTGGTTTGAATGTGGATATTTTGAATAATAAGGCTCTGAGTTTTTATGTGTTTCTTGTAGGAGATTCATGCAATCGCCACCAAACTCGGTCAACATGAAACAAAGACACTGAAGATGCTAAACTGGGAACGATTATAGGATATCTTGAACAGTGTTGCAATGGCGAGGGATTAAAGTAATGACAAAAAGGGAAACAGGAAGTGTCTCATATCGTGTAAAATCACTGTCTGATTTAAATTAAATTAAGATTGTGTGTTGCTCGCCATGCACAGGTTTCCTTAAGCCACCTGGGTGGTGCCAGGGTTTGGGCCCGTCATCGCTGCTTGCAGCTATATTTAAACTTTGAACTTTACACAGCATATATTTTACCTTTTAGTCTATGTACAGTATAGCTTTTGATGATGTTTGTTGATAGGCTGCTATTACGGACTGGTCTGAAATCGGCTATGAGTGTGAATTTTCTGGCTGAAGAGAGAATTCCTGATCTGCCAGTGCACAATGCCTGGAAGTCCATGCTGTTCCAAGTTCTTGCGCTGGTGGATTGACATTTCGAGCACGAGGCTCTGAGCGATTTTTCTGCGGTCAGGCTGAAGTTGTAATCTAATCATCTAAACTCCATTACACGCATCAGACTCTGATGAAATCAGACATACAGTATAGTGTCTCACACTGTCTCTGCCCCTCACCCCAACCTCTCACTCTCTTTCTTTGTCTTGATCTGTTTGCATATTATTCTTTCATTCTGTCCACTGATTACTGTAAAATTAATTAATCAGCAAGAAATGAAGAATTAAAGATCACAACTCAACCCATCTGATACTACAATCTTTTGGGGGGTGGGGACACTATTTTTGAATGACATCATGTGACATGTTAAAGGTTAACAATATTGCTTGGCCCTATTCTCTCTGCACTCAATTACACGTTCCTCATTGTAGGTGATTGAGTGATGGGTGGGCAACCTGCGCTCCTCTCAGTCTGGAGTTGTGTAACTTAATGAACTGCTAAATGGCTATCGAACTAGCTCCCTGTCACGTCCCCTTTTCCCAATGGGAGTCTGACGTTTGCGTCATAATTAATAATAACTGCATGACGATAACTGCAGGGATCTGGTACCCTGGTGAGGTGCAGACTCTGACCTAGTGAGGACAAACAGGGGAGAATAACTTGTTTGTTTTAGATTACTACTGAGATTTTGCTGCTCAGGGTTTGTTAAAAATGGTTAGGTTGGTTTTGGCTGCTTGTTGCTTCAACTCTGTTATTATTTTCTCTTTTTTTGAGAGCTGTTGATCAATGTCAGTCAGGGTTGGTATAAATCAGTTCACAAATTGTTCTTCAATGACTAAAGCACACCACATTCATTCCACTTCTTTTTAATGGCTGGCTTAGAGAAGGTACATGAGGGAATATCATTATGCTTGGATAAGGAATGAGTTTGATAAGAAATCTAAAGCGAGAGTCACAATGTAGAGTTAAAGCGGGAAGTCACAGTATGGAGTCACGATGATGTCATAATCAGTGTTGGGTAAGTTACTCTAAAAAAGTAATTAATTACAAGTTACTAATTACATATTCAATAGTGTAATTAGATTACTGTACAAATGACTCTCTCCAAAAAGTATTTAATTATTTATTACTAGTTACTTTCTAAGTCCTATATCAACCTCGACGAGTTAATAAATAATACAAGGATAGACATGAAATGGCTCTTTTAATTCTTTCAAATAAATAATATAAAACTACATAAATTATTCTGGTCACACTTTAGATTAGGGTCCAATTCAAACTATTAACTAACTGTTAACTACGACTTTTGCCTCAATAAACTCCTAATTACTGCTTATTAATACTTAGTTAAGTAGTTGTTAAGTTTAAGTATTGGGTAGGATTAAGGATGTAGAATAAGGTCTTGCAGAATAAGGCAGTAATATGTGCTTTTTAAATACTAATAAATAGCCAACATCCCATTAATATTCATGCTAATAACCAACTAGATAATAGTGAGAATTGGACACTAAACTAAATTGTTACCATTATTCTTATTTACTCACCAAAGTATTTAAAGAGGATACATAAAAACTTTTCCAAAGGAAAATTCAATTAAAAAAATTGAAATAATTCAATTACAGTAAGTAATTACTTAATAACTAGTTACACCCAACACTGGTCATAATGGAAGTAAAACAGAGACAAAATGGAATAGAGTCAAAATGGTTAACAGTGATATTACAATAGAATTCCAGTGGATTTACAATAGATTCACAGTGATACACAGTGATACACAGTTCACAATATCTGAAAAACCGTGATTCACCACCCACGGTACGTACCGCGATACTCTCATGGTGTACCGAACGTGCCCCCTGCTGCCCCGCCCAGCCCTGTCCCATTGGATCTACATGATGAATACAGTGTTGTAGCCTAACCACCATTAACCACCAATAATCGCAATAAGCTCCACATTGTTACTTTTGATAAGAAACAAAGTGTCATCTTTCAAATTCTGTCCATTTTATCATGAAATTCAAAGCAGCGCGGAGCAGGAGTGAATGTGATCATCTCTTCCTCTTTAATACTAGTTACAGAATAAACATGAATGAACATCTGAAGGTATGTTGAAAGATACAGTACAACTTACTGAAAGTGTAATATCTTGTGTACTCGCTCAATCAGTGTTTCAGTGGCAGAAAGACGTCAATAAAACAGCTTGTAAACACTGTGTCACATAGCATTTACCTCAGGCGAGTCCACAGCTTGTTTTGCCAGACGAATGAAATCTTTCGCTAAATATATGCACTATATTAGCCTATATATTCATTATATTTTACTTAACTTGTTAGTGATGTCTTGATTATTTAATGTATGTATTTACTGTGTAAATTATTATATTACAACAACGAATTGAAGTAAAAACAATATTATAATTAGATTTACAAAAACTGCCTTATGTGCAGTTTACATGTTTGCATACAATTTGTTATTTGAGTGTTGATTATTATATTTAAAAATAAATAGCAACTGAATTTAGGCTAATAGTTTGGGGTCTGTTGTTAATCTTTAATGTTATAGTAATGTGCATGTAAGGCTATAGTTTACAGCATTAGCAGAGCTAATTTTTTATCCTTAAGAAACTTTTAATTATAATTGAATTAATTTAATGACAGAGACACAATTTGTTCAGTAAACTACTGTTTAACTAAAAAAAAAGCAATTTTGTGTAGTTTTCTCCCCCTCCTGTACCAAACCGTACCGAACAAAACCGTGACTTCAAAACCGAGGTACATACCGAACTGCCAGTTTTGTGTACCGTTACACGCCAACAATATAGTCACAAAAAAAATAAAAATAAAACCTGTTTTATTTTCTAGCGAACATACGATACTGTTTTTTTCTGATAGATTATTTTATGTTTAAGTGTTCGATAACTGATATGCATTTGGCAGATTTTTAAAAAGTTGAGCTATGATCCAAACAATCAAACAATTGCGTTATGCAAATTATTTAGGTTACATCATCTCCATTGACCCTGTGCTTCTGTTTCGACAAAGTAGAAAGCAGAGTAATATACTAAGTAGGAAGTAATATACAATATAAATATTGTGGATATACTGTCACATTGGAACCACAAAAGAAATCACAGTTGAGTATTTGGAAGCTAAAACTTGTAGCGTTTTCTGAAAGTATAGGTCAGGTATCAATGGAGAATCACACTGAAGAGAAAGAAGAAAAGAAGTACTGTATGTTGAACCTTACAGATTAAATCATCTTCATTTACTGTATATAGAAGGAGTTTTCCTGTTTTAGAGCATCCACAGGAGGTTCAGCTTAACTTTTTGAGACAGACTCTACAATACTTTGTGGAGCGATTTCCCACTGAAGAACAATGTGTACGGCAGGAAAAGCGTTTGATATCCATCCGTGGATCTGCTCCATTGGACTTGAGAATTCTGTTCTCTGAGGGCAGGTGGTCCCTTGGGATAGAATTCAATCAAACACACACGGCTCGCCACAGAAAACGCAGTGCTTCTCATTAATAATACATAATCCCGCTCAGGAAGAAAGAGCAATCAACATGCATATTCATTTAGCTTTTTAAATATTACTGTCCAGCCCTTTAAGGCTTTGAAGAGCATTTTACGGCAAGGATGAGAGAGAACGAGAGAGCAAGACAGGGAAAAAAGAGATAAAGAAAGGGTAAAATAACCTAATATGCAAAAGAAATATTGACTGCCACAAGGAAAAGAGAGAGTAAGACAAGGCCACATTGCCTTGCTTTATCGCTTCAGAAGTGGAATTGAGTTTGTGCGGTTGTGTGTGTGTGCGTGTGTGTGTGTGTAAGATCAGCTCTTTTGTCACACCTCTCCAAGTACGCACTTAGAATTTACTTGAATTGGCTCTGATATAATTTGACGAATAATCAGTAGTGACAGTGATGGCTTGTGTGACTGTACTGACTCTCTCTCTCACACACACACACAAAGGCACACACACACCTTTTTCTGTCAAACAAATACATTTGGCCCCAGATCTGTGCCACGACACACAACCTGACACAGTTTACTGCTGTCAACATGCATTTAGTTACACACACACACACACACACACACACACACACACACACACACATATACACACACACATACACTCATACTTGAATATGTAGTTTACAGGGACTCTCTAGAGGTGTAATGGTTTTTATACTGTACTCCTAACCCTAAACCTCCCCAACACAGAAAACTTTTGCCATTTTTGAATATATATATATATATATATATATATACAGTAGTCAATATTTGAAGTGGATCAAAACCTTTCATTAACTTATTCCACTTCAAATGTTGACTACTGTGTAAATAAGTATATATATATATATATATATATATTACTTATTTAATTTTAGCTTACTCTGCTTAATATTACACTGATATATCTGAAGAATATCTGGGCTAGCTTGAAGACATGAACACCAGGCAAATTTTACAGCATTTGCTAAACTCTTTAATTATGCCACAATGTCATAAAAGTTAAAAAAGAAAAACTTTTAGCAAATCCAGCAACTTTTTTTCCTCAAAGGTGCTCACTAACTTCTAAACGAACTTAAAAAACCCAGCAAGCATATTATGTTTTCTTTCTATTTTTATTGTTTTGTTTATATTCAATATAATTTTGCAATGTTCAGAGGCTTTCAAAGGCCATGTAACCAGCCTATCATGTTGCATGCACTCTTTAACAAATGGATAAATGTGTGTGTGTGTGTGAGTGGGTGTGGGGGTGTGTGTGAGTGGGTGTGTGTGTGTGTGTGTGTGTGTGTGTGTGTGTATTGTGTGTTGTAAAACATGAAGGGTTTATAGGACATGCGTTTTAAAAAAATCTGAATTTGTCGCCCCCTTTATGTGATACTTCTATGTGTTGCATACTGTCAAACACACAATATGCTAATTTTAACGGTTTTTTTTAATCATTATAGAGTACTGAACACCATCACAAAAGGGTACAGCATCAAATCATTATGAGAGAGAGGAAACTAAGAAAAAGTGGCTCAAAGTGGCTTTCGAATTTGTAAATAAAACTGTTGAAAGTTTCACAAGAAAATACTATTTCACACTACTTCAAAATTTCTTGTTTAGTTCAATGTGTGTTACTTGCCATTTCTTTGCAATTAGTTGTGCCTTTAATTTAAACTATCTTTTCCTAAACAGTGCTACATAGCAACACCCTGGTAACCACCCAGACCACCCCACCAACTGCATAGCAACACTCTGGAAACCACCCTGTAAACACCCTAGCAAAGGCATTGCAATAACCTGCAAACCTCCCAGCCAACCTAGCAACTGCATAGCAACACCCTGGAAACCAGCCAGAATACTCTAGCACCATACGGCGGTGAGTTTTGCATGGACAAACACCACTCACATTTTCTTAAGAAAATCTAAACATTTAGCCCTGTTTAATTTCTCTTGTCTTATCTTATATTAGTAGTTAATCATGAACAGTTTCTTTGTTAGTGTGGGAGAGTAAGAGGAAAATGCGCATTAGGCACACTGACTTGAGCTTGAACAATATGGAACAAAATCAAGCAGGACAGATCGATTGGGACAAGGTTGTATGCAGATGTTTGCATTAATTAGCATATTTCTAGCTGGTATTTTCCATATTCTTGAGCATTAGGGCTTCAGCGAGATGCTGTAATGCACATCTGGGGATTTACAACACAGACTGAAGTACATAACTGACAGAGCAAGAGGAACTGTATGTGTTTGCATCACTATGTGGTCTCTTGATGCAAGTTACTCAAAGAATTGGTTGGATGAATAAAAACCCATTCAAAAGTTTAGGGTTAGTAAGTTGTTGGTTTTTTTTTTTTTTGTTTTGTTTTGTTTTTAAAGTTTTTTAAAAGAAGACTTTTATGCTCACCAAGGCTGCATTTATTTGATCAAAAATACAGTAAAAACAGTAATATTGAGGAATATTATTACAATTTAAAATAACTGTTTTCTATTATATATATTAAAATGTAATTTATTCCTGTGATGTCAAAGCTGAATTTTCAGCATCATTACTCCAGTCTTCAGTGTCACATGATCCTTCAGAAATCATTTTAATATGCTGATTTGATGCTCAAGAAACATTTCTTATTATTATCAATGTTGAAAACAGTTGTGCTGCTTAATATTTTTTGTGGAAACCATGATTATTTTTTCAGAATGATTTGATAAATAGATTGTTCAAAAGAACAGCATTTATTTGAAATAGAAATTTTTTGTAACAATGTAAAAGTCTTTAACTTTTGATTAATTTACTGAATAAAAGGTATTAATTTTAAAAAATCTTACTGTCCTCAAACTTTTGATAGGTATTTATATTATATGTTTAAATTATTATATTTATTTATTTTAAGGTACTTTAAAGATTATTATGGTACATTTCCCAAAAATCATGGACATGGCCTAAAAAAAATATTACCATAGTATCATGTTTAAACCATTAAGCAACCATAAAGCAAAAAATATGTACCATGATATTCTCTGAAATACCTTGTAAATACCATGGTCTTTGAATTTCAGTATCATGGTATATTTCTGAGTGCCCTGGTATTACCATCTGATGCCATCACCGTACCATAGTCCTTTTTTGTAAGTATACCCTGGTACCATTCTTAACTCTTAACCCACCATCGTTTTTTTTAAAAGTTGCCAGCCAGTACCAGCATTTTTTTATAATTTTCACAAAATCTTCATAACCCCCAGAATATTTTGTTGTTTGAATATCTGAACATACAATACAGTATATCAAAAGAAAGAACAGAGCCTTTGCTTTAAAAAAAAAAAAAAAAAAATTATTCTAGCTTCATGCGTTCTTTATTAAATAACACTTGAATGTGGGTAAATTTCATTTAAAAAAACAACAACATTTTGAACAAAATGCTGAGAAAATCACATTTTAGTCCGGATCAGATTCAGAACGATGATCAAAACATAGATGGAGTAGATCGTGTCCATATGCTGTTTAATGTCTGATGATCAGGGCTCTGAACCGGTTCAAGGAACGAAAACGAAAACCGGAAACGAACGAAATTTTGACCGGAACGTAACCAGAAACGGAAACGAAATCAAATTTAATCGCTCTGAACAGAAACACTAATTTGAAATGGCCATTAACTGGTTAATAATGTTATTTTATCGTTCTGTTTAATATTTTGATTTGGCAGTCAACCAATCACGAATTCAAATAGTACAGCCTATGCAAATGTGACGCTGATGCATCCAAAGTGTGTGAAATGCCCACGCTCAGGCTCTGCAGTGAGTGAAATGCCCGCGCTGACGCGCTCAGGCTCAGCTGTCAAGTCATCATAGGTTAGGTAAGTCACAATGGCAATGCCCTGGCATTAGTTTTTCTGATGATATATGTCACCAACCGTCAAGCATTTAAGTGAAAATGAATGTCAAGTAATATGCAGCTTGTTGTGCGTTTTTAAACCAGCGAAAATTGTAGAACATTATTTCACACAATGTCACATCACGCACATGCAGCGCTTCTGTGAACGGAGAAAACAGAATAAAACTATAGGCCTACATAACACATACAATAAAAGGGAATATTTAGGCCTATAGGCTACGCGAAATAGGTCTACAGATTAACAAAACGAAAGTGGTTCATTGTGGCGCACTCCAAAGATCTAGGAAAGGAAACAGACATTCTGCTTGTTTTCGTTATTTAAGTGTCTTTTGTAAATGTATGAATTATGTCTTGCATTAAATTACGGAGTACAGTTTACTGTCTTAGAAGGAAAAAAAATTCCAGTGGTCGCGCCGGCGCCTCACACGCGCACACACAAATTCTTGCATTGCTTACTTGATCGCAGCCTGTTAAATAATTAAAATAAAATACAATCAACCAAACATATAAAACGTTACACTGCTCAATTCAATTCTGTGATACAATCTGCCGTTTACCACCCATGACCACCGCCTGACTGTGCGGTTATGTGAAGGATGATGTCGATAATGCGAGTGAAGTACAAAGCTTAATAGTTTAGCATTCATCTCGAAAATGGAAACAGTGTCGAATGAGAAAGGTAGGCTTCAGATTCACTTTAAATTAATTTGTTTAGCATCTTATTTAGTTTTATTTCTAATTTTTTTTTTTTTTAATTCGTTTTGGCTTGACGTAGGCATATAGCCTGAATAGGCCAACTGTTAACTTTAGAGGTTTTGTGGTAAAATAAAATAGGTCAGTTTTGTTCATAATGGATGTTTACAACCATTATAAACAAAGCTATATGATAGGCTATTTGTAAACATTTTATTTTATTTACCGATAAATTACATTGTTTCCGAATGTAATAATAAAATGCGACGTAGCCTATCTTTTTTCCTCTCAGGAAAAAAGATAGGCTACGTTTAATAGTATTTTAAACCATGCAGCAAACATTTTAAAATATCTTGAAAAAATACTTTATAAACCGTTGATAGTTTTTCCTTTCGTTTAATATGTTTAGCCTACAAATTTGGACAGAATCTTGTTAGCTATAAAAGATAATTGTAGGCCTATTGGCTAAGACGGCAAATACTCTGTTTTTTAAATAAAATGCTGTACGTATTATTATTATTATTATTATTATTATTAAGTAGTGTACATGCAAAAAAAAAAAAAAGTTATTAACCGTTATTTTTTCTAAACAAACTGGTTTCGGGACGTTAATAATACAGAAGGAACGCTGGAACTGAAACATTAAAATACCGATTCTGCTCGGAGTGAAACGATTGAATTTTTTTTCCCGTTTTTAAGCCCTGCTGATGATCACATTAGATTTCATGTCTGCAAGGAATTATTCTATCGCTTGTTTCTGCTGCTGCTTCGCCTGTGTTTTGGTCCGGAGATTCTGTACTCTCTGTAATAGCGCCCCCTACCTTATAACAGCCGGTAAAACGCAGCGCGTTTCTGTATTTGGTTGCTTTGTAAGTATTTGCAGCATGTGTCATCAAACAGATGAAGATGTTTTCTTAATTTGCTAGTGTTTTTTTTTTTTTTCTTCAGTTGCAGCGCATTGAGCTCTCTCAGCCACCATAAAAAAGGTAAAGTGTGTAATACCTAAAAAAACAGGGTACGTCTAAAACCATGGTAATACCATGGTACTTTTTTTTATTAGTGTTGATAGATAGATAGATGGACACTTTATTGATCCCCAAGGGTTAATTTAGTAGATTATCAAACACACACACACACAAACACAGGCTACATGCGAGTGCTCTGCCAGAGCCACTAAGGTTTTATTTTTCCTCTTCTCAATGGACCGAAACTAATTTAATGACACGTATTCCACTTGATCCACAAGCCACGTACAGAAAACTAACACACACACACCAAAATTATCAGCACAGAACATTAGCGAGTCTCCCCAGACTTCATGCGTATGTGTCATCAGATCCCATATAGCAGATACAGCAATCAGCGGTAAGTACAGCCCAGCCATTTATAACGTTGATGGACCAACACGATTCATACAGTCTGTGTGTGTGTGTGTGTGTGTGTGTGTGTGTTAAAGAGATCGGTGTGCATGCAGTACAATGCAATTCATTCACTCAGCAGCACAGCCTGACCCAATCTCTACAAAGTGCTTGCAAAGCAATTGTGAGTGTGTGTGTGTAAGTGAGTGTGTGTTTGGCTGAACGCGCTCAGTTAAACCTGATTGATGCTCTTACACACACCGGCAGCTTTCTGACCTTCAAACCACCTCCAATCCCCGTCCCCCCCTCTCCCTGCTCTTCAGATGGTACGACCCTGTTCCGCCCCTATCAGAGCACAGTCGGACTAGGTCAATGTACCTGTAGAGAAGGGGTGTACACCAACGCTCATGCAGCTCTCTAATTGGACTGCATAAAAGAACCAGAATGAAAGAGCAGCAAATATTGTTGAAAATGGCAGAAATTGAATGACAAAGGGAAGATGAGAGGTTTTTGAAGGCCTTTTGAATCACATTTGAGTTATTCATGCAGTTGTGTTTTGGGAGAAGGGCGATGAATGAAAGGCAAAAAAGACAGGGATAAGAAAAGACAGGACGGAGGGAGAGATGAAGGCATGTATGATGTCTAACATAGAGACCAGCTGCTCTGCTGTCACACTAAATAACCCTCACTCTTTTTTCCACTTTTCTTATGCCTCTCTCTCTCATGATGTGCTGATGCTGTCACTGCGAATGCATGTTTTAAAAGAAGTGTGTATGTCATAGGGTTGTTCGTTGTGGTTATTTAGAGATAAACTGGTGTGTATGTGTTTAGTTACAAGGATGTAGAATGCACAAGCCATGAGAGACTGTGCGTTAAAGGGATTGTTCAGACAAAAATGACAATTCTGTCATCATTTCCTCATATCATGCCAAACTGTATGACTTTCTTTCTTCTGTGGAACAATTTTTGAAGATTCCATGTCTTTTTCTATTCAATTACAATGAAGCAAGACTAGCTTTCAAGCTTCAAAAAGGACATAAATACCCCATGAAAGTAGTCCACGTGGCTCTATATTCTACAGACACATAAGGGGACATAGTGATGGTTAAAAACAATATAAAATTTAATGCATTTGAGTTCCCTTGAGAGTCTTTGAGTTTGCTATAGCACGTAATAGTTTTGCGAGAGAATGCAAAGTTTCTCGAGGGAGCGCAATACATTTGCAAGAAAACACAACAAAAGTTTTTTGAGAGAATGCAATGCTTTTGCGAGAGAACGCAGAAGCATTGAAATATAATTTTACGATACCTTACCTTTTTTTTTCCATCACCATGTCCCCTTGGGTTCTATAATATTCCAAGTTTTTTGAAGGATGGAATCCATACAAACCACATTTATGACATAAAGTTGTATAGTTTGGACTGACATAAGGCTTTGAAAATTATACATTTTCATTTTTTTTTCTTTGAAATTTAGAAAGGTTTAGAAATACTTAATCTTGTCATGCTCTTTTTCATGCACATAAATATAAATCAGAGCATTTCTTCTGACACAGCTTTTGCAGGATTTGACCATCCGTTTTCCACAGAGCAATGAAAAACAGTTGGATTTGAGGACATCTGAAAACATCTGTCACATAGACGAAGGTCAAACTAGATGAGTCTCACACACACACACACACACACACACACACACACACATCCTGCCTACAGCTTGTCTATCTTAATACATAAAATTTTTGGAAAGTCAAATACCAGATTAGATTTCAACTCAAACTCACTCATGAACACACTTTTCAATCCTTGAAAAAGCACATATAGAAACTAGGGGTATTACTACAAACTTCCTTTAAATGTAAAATAGCAAACTAAATATGAAAACAAATGATCAAGGACACCTTAAAGGGATAGTACACACAAAAATGAAACTTTTGTCATCATTTACTCATCCTCATATTGTTCAAATGCCGTCAAGCTTCAAAAAGCATAACAAAAGAAATCCACGACTTATGCACTATATTTCAAATCTTCTGAAGTCATACAATAAGTTTGTGCAAGAAGCCGACTAACATTTAACTTATTTGCTGATAATCTTCTCTTCCAGCCATTGTGATTCAAATCAATCAGACCAGTTCTGTGAATCGAAAATTTTCATTCAATGAATGATTCATTTATAAGTCAGGCATTTCTCGGTTGAACACACTACTTCAAAAAGACTTTTATGATGCTTTTGTGTCCTTTTTGAGGCTTTAAAGTCCTCATTCATTGTGATTGCATGGAAAAGAGTGACAGGCTTTTGTGTTCCACAGATGGTTTGGAAGGACATGAATGTGAGTAAATAACAACAGACTTTAAATTTTTAGAGTAAAACTAACCCATATATCTAACTAAATTTTGGATGAAATGTGAAAAATACCGCAAAAAAGAACTCACCACATATGCATTCTAGGGTTAAAGTCACGTATTAACAGAAACATGTATAAATACGTCATCCTTCTATGCTTGACATTTTGGTGTCTCTGCTCAGACCACATGTACCATCTGCCTTGTGACATTTAAACCTCTTTCAGATGGAAGGAGAGGGGTTGAAAGGGCAACATTTTCCACTGTTCTGAGTTTTTCGTATTTTCAGGCTTTCCACTCCATTTCCTAAAAAGCATATCTCAACTTGATCTCTCGTTCTTTCTCCCTCTCGCTTACTCTCGCCATTGTACTTTTCTCTTTCCCCTTTAATCATACTCCTTTCACACGGACATCAATGCATGTTTGATTGACATATTCTATGACAGCTTTATGATTGGTGCATTTGCAGGAAGCTTCCTGTTGTTAAATTGCCATGGCGACATGCCGACATCGATCCTTTCAAAGTGCAGTGAAATAACTTTAACTGAATTGCACAGTTGCACCAGATGATTATGGGTCTGACCACAGTACAGTACGTTGTTTTGTTAGCTTTGGAAAAAGATTGGAGAGAATGAGTTTGGAGAGAAGTTTTTTTTTTTTTTTTTTTTGGTTTTCAATTTTACTTTTTAATTATTATTTACAAATTTTATCATTATACTTGACAAATATTACTTAATTTTCACTTTTTTCACGCATATCTTTTGTGAATGTAACAAGGGGAGGGAACTTCCACAATAGCAACCCTAACTATTTCTGTTGTGCAATGGCCTTTATTTAAAGCATTGATTTCAAATATTGTCCTGCTAGAACACACAAACAGCTAATTCCAAATATTTCTCTTCTTTTCTGACCTTCAAGACATCTTCAAACATTCTATTTGATCTTTTTTTTTCTGAAGCACTTGTGATTTTTGTCTTTTGTCTGATTCCACCTTTTCTAAGATGACCTTTCAGCGGTAACAGGCTGTATGCAGAAGGTCACGCTGTAATAATCTTCTTAATTAGAAGAAATACAAAGGGCTTTGAGATCCTGCCAGCAGAACATCACAGGAAAGAATTATTAACATCCTACCATACTTACAGTTGAAGTTTACATGTTTTGAAGTGGTGTTTGCCTGCGCAAAAGTCGCTATGTTGTCAGGATGATGCTAAGGTGTTTTTTTTTTTAACACATTGCTATCTAGTTCCAATGGCATTCTGGGTGATTGTTTACTAGCAACAACAAAAAGAAATCTCAATTTTATATTTATTTTTTGGTGATTCCTTAGAAAAGTATTAGTGCTTCTCCTTAACAACTCACATGATTTGACATTCATGTTCATATGAGTCTTTTTGTCTTAGTTTCCAGTAAAAATATCTTCAAATGTTTGGTTATTTTTGTCTTATATTTTAGTCAAAATATCTAAAATGATTTGAAGCAAGATACATGTACTTAAGAAGCAACACTGCATAAAATATTAAGACTTGTTTTCATAGTTTGCATCTTGAAAATAAATGCATTATGTCTTACTGCACTGGCAGATTTTTTCACTTGTTTTAACTTTAAAAAAAACATGAAAGCAGCGAGACAAAATGCAGTCATTAAAGATACTTTCTCTGAAAACAAGTCTTAATATCTTATGCACTGTTGCTTCTCAAGTACATTTATCTTGTTTTAAATATTTTTAGATATTTTGTCTAAAAAATAAGAAAAATAAGTGTTAAGAATAGTATTTTTGCAGTGATTCTCCATGAGGGAGCGTCATGGCTGCTAACGGATCCTGATTACTGGTTCTGCAGCCAGTTTAGCTTCAGGCTCAGTGCAGAAATCACCTCTGCTCTCTGGAAACATCAAAAGAGCTCAGATCAGTGAGCATTAGAACAGGCCTCAGATCAGTTTAACCCTATTATGAAGACATGCAGCGATGAAATGAATGCTCTGTCCTGCTGTGGAAGATTGGAAGATTGGGATAATGTCCTGCTGTTTGTTCAGTACATCTGAGACTGAAGTGTGTGTGTGTGTGTGTGTGTGGTGCCCACAGCTGCTGGGGTCAGCGGAAGGCCGCTGGAACCGGTTGGTAAGATAGGGTGTGATCAAACTTCCACTTCATTACACTTTACACACATGATGCAGGCACAGTAAATGTCTGGCCAGTCACACTGGTGCAGATTCTCAAGGGCATAAGTGAAAAATATTAAATCTATATCGAGCATTTATATTTTAGAAAATATAATATTTTATTTATTTATATATATATTTTTTTCCTAAAATATAAATGCTCGATATAGATTTAATATATTATATATTATATATATATATATACACACACACACACACACACCTGCACTTGGCCGAAAACAAATAATAAATTAATAATCAATTAATTAGCTAATAAACTTATTAACACTCAAATAGCTAAAACTGAGTTGTACAAACATTTAAATTGCACGTAAAGCGGTTTTATATCAACTTTTTAATAAAAGAATTGTTCCTACTTCCAGTTGGTGAAATATAAACATTTAAATGTCAATAAACTTTAATAACTTGTTAATAACTTCAAACAAACATTAAAAATTAAGACATCACTAACAGGTTAAGTAAAAATATAATGGATATGTAATACAGTCCATATATTTAGCAAAATGCTCTTCTCTAGAGTTATTTTTATAGGTAGTCTACCTAATGAGTTTATAGATATTGAATAGCTTTCTTGAGGTAAATGTAACGTTATGTGATAGTCTACAGGCTGTTTTGACTACTTCCCCCGGTTGAAACTGATTGAGTGATTACATAAAACAAGATTCATTTTGGTAAGTTGTAATGTATCTTTCAACATACCTTCTGGTGTTCACTCATGTTTATTTCAAGCTGTATCTAGTAGTAAAGAGGAGATAATCGGTTCACGTGCGCTTGATCTGTGCTGCCGCTTGAACTGATGCGGCTACAGTGATCTGTTACGCCTTATTAAAGATCACTAAAACAATGTTTTGTTGTTTGAATTTCACAATGAAATAGACAGAAATTTAAAGGTGGGACTTTGCTTCATATAAAAAAGTAACAAAGCACAAAGCTTTTTTGTGATTATTAGATGGCAGGCACGCTACAAATGTTGAATGAAGTTTTGTTCACGCATCAACAGAAAACGGCACAAAATAAAAGATTTTAGATTAAAGAAATCGTATGATTAAGAAATTAGCATTGTCAATCCACAGTTAATGTCCACACAGCTGACATGTTTAACTGTTGTAGCTTATCCACGTTGTGTGCATGAAATAGATGCTAAACACAGTCAAAACGTGCCATCGGAGAAGCTGTTTTGGCCGAACATTTTCGGTAGCCAAAATTTCGGAGCATCTATAATATATATAGGCTATATCTTATTCTTGGTGGTTTCTAGGACATTAAAAAAAATATTATGTGTGTGAGTGTGTAAAGAATATATAATATATACTGTGTTTACATCCTTAATGTTCTGAGTCAATCGGCAGACATATAGTATTATAGTAATTTTTCACACAAATTTGCATTTTTAATTAAGAAAAATGTCTTTTTCTTTTTTTTCTTCAACCTGCTGCCATTCTTGTTCAGATGTATCCTATTTATGAAACATTATTCATACAACCAGTGCTAGACTGCATGTATAGTAGCAACACTGATAAAAATATACTCCCAGACATATGGACACACACGTCACCCCCAACACACACACACATTTTTGATGTGATGGATGTGTTTTTCATGGGTGGTCTGTAGTACAACCCGCCTCGGCCCACACACACACACACACTGACACACACATGCTGTCTGCCAAGAACATGATTGGCACATATGGCACAGAGTCTTTCTCTCTTACACGCACACAAACAACGCAATGTCTCATCATTAAATGCAAACAGTGTGACAACTCATGCTGTTGCACTCATTAGCTGCACATATGAAGCATTTTGCACTCAGCCAGACCCGTGATCTGCATCTTTAGAAATGCAGTAAAAACATGCTTATATCAGCAGTAAAATCGTCTGCTTAAGAGATGCATCTCTCCAGAGCAGGTGAAAATAAAAATGGAAGTGTTTTTGCCTAAAGGCGTTTCCAGAGGCGTTTGACTGCTCGGTCAGACAGCAAAGATGAATTGTAAGATTTACTGTACAATGAACACGAACATCTCTCCACCTGTCACAGGAAAGCTGTCAATCACACATACTCATTTTTTGAAATGTGTAGCTCAAATTAAAGTGCTGTGTTCTTGTATTTGTCTTCAAAGCTGACTACAAGAAAAATAAGATACTTACAGTGCCCCTTTGAAATAGTTGCGTTATTTGTCGTACAGCCTGAAATCAAGACCCATTCCAAAAAAAATAAAAAAATAAAAAAAAAAAAAGCTTTTCTAGCTTTATTTACAAATCTTGCCTTACAACATCAAACTAATGAAAGAAAAAGCAACAGTTCTGAAAACTGAAAAACTAGAATAACAAGGTTGGAAAAGTCATCAGTCCCCTGATTTAATACTTCATAGATCCACCTTTTGCTTAGCCATTAATCTTTTTGGATATGTGTGTACTAGCTTTGCACACCCAGATTGGGAAATATTTGCCCATTCTTCCTTGCAGAATTGCTCAAGTTCAGTCAAAGTCCGTGGTGAGTGGCAATGGACTGCTCTCTTCAAGTCCATCCACAGATTTTCTACCGGATTTAAGGTTAGAGGAAAGTCCTGTTCCTCAAGGATATTCACCTTCCTATCCTTAAGCCATTGCGTTGTTCTTTTGGCGGTATGTTTAGGATCATTGTCATGTTGTAAGTTGAATGACCTGCCCATCTTCAGCTGTCTAGCAGAGGGACGCAGGTTTTCCTCAAGAATTTGGATATACTTGGCAGCATCCATTTTCCTTTAAATCCTGACCAATCGCCTAGTCCCTGCTGAGGAGAAACAGCCCCACAGTACAATGCTGCCACCACCATGCTTCACAGTAGGTATGGTGTGTTTTGGGTGGTGTGCTGCATTGGCTTTTCTACGTTTTGCAATAGAAAATCTGTGGATTGACTTGAAGAGAGCAGTCCATTGCCGCTCACCACAGAATTTGACTGAACTTGAGCAATTCTGCAAGGAAGAATGGGCAAATATTTCCCAATCTAGGTGTGCAAAGCTATAGTACAGACATATCCGAAAAGATTAATGTGCAAAATTTGCCACTATGATGCTAGGGTATTTGTGGGTGATTGCCAGGGCATTGTCATGTGATTGCTAGGGTGTTGCTAGATTGCTCTGGGTGGTTGAGGTCAAAAGACCTGACCCGAGTCTCTAGGTATGGCTCAAGCCACTCCTTTAATGTAATTCTATGGGATGTTTTCCCCCATTTTTCATTCACAAATTGAAAATGTAATGCACCTCTCCTCAACAAGCTGCATGATATTATTCATGTACAATCATATACAATCACTGTAGTTTGAGCTACACACCTGAGTTTAATGCATTGTGTTTATACTAACCTCAGATATGATTAAATTGTGATTCATCGCTAACAACAATCATAACTGGAACTATAAAAGTCATAATGGTACTTATTGAAAGCATACGCTTTGGCAGAATGTCATGACCCTAGGATTTCCAAGAGTTGATGAGCTGGGATGGAAGGATGATGAAAGAGGGAGAGACGGTTCTTTCATTCAGTTCTCATTCTCCTCTCTAAACATCACTCTAATTCTCCTTCCATTCGACAGCCTATCACACCCACACCATTCCTCTCCCACACTCATTCATCTTTCCTCTTGTCTCATTCTCTTTTTCTTTATTCCTCCCCTTAGGTCTTTTTCCTTCCCTCCCATCTCTCTCTCTCACTATTTATTCATTCAAACTCTGTCTCATTTTCCTTCTATTTTTCTCTGCCAGGTTCCCTCACCTATTGGTTTTCTTGATTCCTCAAATGTCATTTTCTTTCCTCAAAGAAAGTGGTTCTCAAACCTTTCAGGTGGTGGACTCTTTCAACAGAGATTGCAGACCACTTTAAAATCCAAAACTTGGGGTTATGTAAGGAATAATTGATGACGGGCCATTGAATTATTAGAAAATAATGCACAACCAAGGTGGTGTGCAGTATTTTCTAATAATTCAATGGACCAGAGTCACTTATTCCACTTATACAATGGTTACCACACCTCAAGACACTGTTCAGATGTTGTATTTTAAGACATTTTTCAGGTTTTTGTCCTTCAAACACTCTTGTGTGTAGGACTAATCCCATCTCATCCTGCACTTCCGTTGCTAATTCCAAAGTGTCATTTTAGAGCTAGTAATGGAGGCTTGAGCCATTGATAGCAGACTATTAGAGTTTATAATAACTATAGCAGTTATTAGAGAGAGAGATTAAGCATGTGTGAATTACCTGTGCGTCTCTCAAAACAGTGTTCGGCAGCAGTGTCTCTACTAATAGCGAAACTATAAGTTTATAAGCTTCAAGAACATCGACGTTATTACCTTGCTAATGAGAAATGTCATGTAGCTTTTAAGCTGCTAAACTATTTTACTGATAAAATTGTCAGAGCAGCGCTGACAACATGCTTCTGTGTGAGTGTGTGTCCGTATTGTATATGTGTGCATTTGAGTGGGAGAGAGAGCAGGAGAAAGAGTATTTCAAACCATTGGCAGATTATTTTGCTTGTTTTAAGCAAAACCTCACTTAATTTTGACTTCTTTTTTTCTGAAAACAAGACGATAATTTTTACTTGTCTAGAAAATGCTTTTTGATTTAAGAATTTTTTGATATTTGGACTAGAAACAAGACAAAAAAATCTAAGTAAGAAAAGCAGTGCAGTTTTTTGCAGTGTACTGTATTTATTTGCTTGGTCAGTGTCATTGTGGGTTTTGTTTCTTTTGCTGTTGTAGGCTGTAAAGACCTCTGAAATAACTGAAATCATTTGCCGAAGTGATATGGACATGTAATGCGAGACCTGCCTGGAACTACTTTATAGCCGTGCGTTTCCCTGAAAACCTTAGAACATTCGTCAAACAATCAGATTCAAGCATTCAGCAGCTCCGTAGTATAATTATATACAATTTGTTGTTTTATTTATACATATTTATTATATATTTTTCTATGCCTAATGTTTCCACACTGCTCTTTTGTTTTGTTGAAATGAACTAGATTGCTATGTTAAGCTAATGAACCAACCGAAATTAGACTTTATCACACAATAATGTCAACATAATTATTCAATGCAGTTGTGATTATATTTATCAAGAAATTAATTCAATGTTGGTGCTCTTTGTCAGTTATAATTATTCAATTCTGTTTATTTAGGTCTATTTTTTAGCAGTCAATCTTGGATACCTTCACGGATCTATCTGAGAAATACTTTTCTAGCAGTTCATTATCCCACTCCATCTTCATCACTGCATTTCTCCTTCTCTCATTTCCGTCCATCCGTCCTTCCTGACCACCTGTGTCAACATGGGTTTACCTGTCACGACTCTTTGGTTGTGAGTGTATGCAGATGGATCGTTCTTAAACCCTTGTGACCCTTTGTGTGATCAAGCTGGTTTAATGAGCACTTAATTAAACACTCAATGAAGAGGTGGATTTAGAAAAGGAAGAAGATAAAAGAAGAACGAGCAGAAACACTGACACAGTGGAAATTCTCACACTCTCAAGAAATACTCACACCTGTGATGAAGTGCGTGTGTGAGATAGAGAGATAAACGGGTCCCTAATTCTCAGACAGAAGGACAGTGTGTTCTTGATCAGCAGGTCTTGGCTGAAGTTTCTTAATTATGCCTTAATTAGCACAGTTGCTTCGTTAAGCCACTTCCTCTTCCAAGGCTGAGAGGGAGCAGCAGTAGGATCTCTCATATCCGCAAATTTAATTACTCCCTCATTCCAGTTCATTACCCTCACAGGGTCAAAAGGTGATAGCCTTTAAAGCCTCAGTGTTTTTGCTGAGGTTTCATCAATAATGTTGTTGGCCAACGTGTATCTGACAATCATTTAATGGATCGTGATTGTGCAAGAATGATGTTAAATGATGACATGGCTACATTTATAACATTTGTTTTCCATTAATTTTATGATTTATTTAAGCTGTTGTGTATAATTTATGAGACAGTTGTTGTCAGATTTCTTTGGTGATTTCAAATATGAAATTTAATCATAAGCTTGGTGAACAGCTTTGGAGAATTTGATGTTTCCCCATTCAAAGAGATAGGAGCTGTACTTGCATGACTGAAATAGCTGCCCAAGAGGCATTTCAAACATGGCCGCCGAGTGGAATGACTTGCCTGAAAGGGTCTTTGGTACAAGTCAAAAGAATTAAAAACATAAGTCTGACTGCATAAACATAAAGTACATATTAAGCTGGGATAGAAAGTATTTTAACTCACATATTTAAATAGTTACATGTTCAATAATTCACATTCATGTGCCAAAATCTGCAGAGCTCATATCTGAGAATTGGCGACGGAAGCAGAAATGCAAGCAACCTGTCAAGGTCCCTTTTTCCCCCAGCATTGAATGTTTGATGTTCATTGTATTTCATTTGACGTTCAATTTTATCTTTGAGTCCCTGTGATTGAGCTCAGTATACGTCTGGAGCTCTGACTCACCGTTGTTGGTGCGCATTGACCTGCCAGAGATGCCATTGGATCCGATTGGGTGGTGGCCTCCTCCTCTGTCCACGCCCCCGGCCTCGCCTGGCTGTTTCAGCAGTTCTGTCAGGGCCCTAAAAAGAGACAGGTTTGTACACCATCAGTTTCTCAGCAGGGCACTTGGCAAACAAGGGTGAGCAATACAAACCAGACATGATTCCACACCAGAGTTTTGCATTCGGCCCAAGTCACGTCTCACTTATTCAAGTCATTTGTCTTCAAGTCTTAGAAACCTGGCAAGACGTGTCTTGAGGTGAGGAATGAACATGAGATTTTCGTGAACAGTGTGATTTTTAGTAAAATGCTCATGAAGTGCTGAAGATTAATTTTAGGAAAGAATTATGACATTGGGAAGTATTTTTATACATTTTCTGTAAATAAATGTTGAAATTATTCAGTAATGTGATTAAAAACTGCAGAGACGGCAAATTGAAGTCGAGGCAAATACTTCTTACAATTAAAATGAGAAAAACTTGATTTGAAAGTGATTATAGCTGATCACATTAGTATAAGTGAACAGAACTGTTGATAAAGTTTCTGCAAACCATTCACTTTCAACACTGCAATGACCTGAATCAATATGTTCATGTAAACATTGTAAGTGAATCATTTGCATAAAATTGTTTAGAAAATCCAGAACATACAGATCCTTTATAAAAATTAAAAAAAGCACAAAAGCTTTCTCAACTTCCTAGGTTGTCTATGAAAGCCTGTAGACTGATTTTTATGTTAAGGACTCCGGGAAAATCAAAAGAATGTGACGTTTACATGCGCTCTCGAGAGCCTCTCTTCCATTCTATGACACATGAAACGAATGCTTTATACAATGTTTAGGATAATGCCGAACGAGCTACTCTGTACTGTAATGTCAATGTTTTATGCAAAGAAAAGGGATTCATTCAAACTATAGTCTCACATAACCACATCTATATAGTCTGTAGTCTCAAATATACTTTATAATCAAACAATAATAACAGTGTAATTTTAATCACCTAATCTGTCGACATGATGCCGGTGAATTGTTTGTTATCAGTATAATGCTGAGAAGGTATTTCCAACTTCTACAGGTAATTCCACAACTACGCTTGTGAGTATATCGGGGCATTGAATCGCATTCAGTCTCTTGTACGTTACGAGTGCAAGCACAAGCAATAAGTTGTTGGCTGCAGTTCACTTAATGGCCACCGGTATCACTAATAACAAAGGTTTCTGAATTCTACACATAGCCCCTTTAAAGAGGGACTTAGCGAAAGAGTATATGGGTGTTTTTCAAATGAAAAGCTGTGTCCTAGTAAGGCTGCATATCTTGGCTGCCACGTCATTAAGCGCCACTGAAGGCCGTCTCAATTTGAAAGACCTTTGGAAGGCAGCCTTTGTTTCGTGTCCTTAATTCAGCTCATTTTGAAGGATGCATCAAGTGTGTCCTTCACATCCACAATCTTTTGCACACATTCCAATTCATGAAAAAGAACTGACGTAAAATGAATCGGCACTAAGATTGTCTGAGTTCATTATGAAATATAAGACAAAAATAATGTTTTTGGAGATGAAGGCATACATGGTATCTTTTGTTTTGGTGTAAATTAATCACTTAACACTAAACTGGTTGTCATTCAATGGATTGCATTAATAAAAAGCCAGTTAATATAAAGATTTTGAATAAGTATGTTTTCAAAATTAAGTTTCAATAGTATTTTTGTGCCATGACCGTGGGGGCAGGAACATGTGTGATGTAGCCATGCACACTTACTAGACCGTCTCATTCCAGCATTTATTGCTGAGAAGGACTTTAGACTACAAGCTTCTGAAGGACTGGACTAGGAAGGAAATCCTCACTAGGATGCAGCCTTCCGTTTGAGAAGCACCCCATATTCCATTTTATTACAAGGCTCTCTGAAATGCTTGATTCTGATTGGTCAGTCGCAACATTCTGTGGTCAGTTATGATGATTGTCATCAATAGCAATGATGTATAATGTCTGCTCATCGGGGCATTTGAGGTTAACACGTCTCTCAAATGCTCAGTTATCAACTGTATTTACTATCCAAATAAAACCAGAGGACTTATTATTAATAGTATTAATACTAGGCCTATATATGATAATATTGTTGAAGTGTTTGTCTTGTTGCTAGAACGATTGTTTTGCACACTAATGGATTACAAAATAATAAACAGGTAGAATTTTAAAATGATTTGATCTCAAATCAATGTTTCATGTCTTCGTCTTTCATGTATGTGGTAAAAAGTCTTGTAATAAGTGATAGGACTGTACATTATCCCTTAAATGTCCATCTTGTTTGAACTTGTTTGTTCGAATAAGCTCCAAGCTGCTTGCTAAGAACTGTTTGCGGAAGCATTTAATGAGCTAATAAAATGTTTCAACTCAAATCAATATTTTGTGTGTAATTATTTACTTATGCTGTTGGGGTGTATTTTGCGATAACAAACGGCTGGATGTACATTATCCCTAACATATATTCCATTATTAAACAGGAATAGTATAAGAACTCTAAAAATGGATGCTGTTACAACTAACAGAATTGAGTGTAACCACACACCATATACTGGTTTATTTTTTAATATTTTATGTACGTCTTCTTATGAATCTACCCTCTTTTTGTGTATTTTTATTTATTTATATGTAGTCTCACTCATAATTATTCTGTATTTCAATTAAATTCTTTCTTTTATTCCCCTACCTTTTCTGTCATTTTATCTTTATGCTTTCACAGAATGTTTCAATCGCTGCCCCAACCGTCCTTGTTCACTTCCTTCTGTTTGCACCTTCAGAATCCAACGGGATCCCTCACTGGGAGCACTGTTGACCGTAACCTTCACCGATCGTCCAGGACTGAGCCATCTTTGAACTCTCAGTGATGCCATAACATCTCACTAACACTTAACTAACAACCAACCCTCTCAATTCACTCATCCCTACTGGCAAGCGCTTCAGTGGTTGCATTAAAATTGTGTAGGTGTGCAGGAAGAGTAAGTGTGACCTGATTCCACTGCAATTGAAAATACTTGTGGTCGGCTGCTCTTCAAGGTTCCGTTATTTCCCTTGTGGCATCATTGTCTCAACATTCTCTGTTCCACAGGCTGAGATTCAGGGCAGGATGGAACCTTGGGACATTTCTAAAGCAACAGTTGCCAGGAACGCTGGGCTGAGGAATATGAGAAGGGTCTGTGTCTTTCATGATAACGACCAGGAGAATGAGGCACTTCGCTCCGGCCAGCTCTCTGCTGTATGCGCGACTGATGTGCTGCCTTGTGAATCACTTGTACTGTCTTCTCAAAGCCAGTATAGGCCACACAGGATGATGGCTGTCCACAAACTTCCTGCCCCTCTGGTGAGCCGTATAATATTCAATCCTTTGGTGAACCTGAAGATGGCTTATTTTACACTCAGGTGATTGTGAAGGTAAGGTATGTTAAAACGGTTAGATACAGTACAGTTTAAAAGTTTGGGGCCAGTAAGATTTTTTTTTTAGAAAGAAATTAGAAGTTTATTCAGCAAGGATGCATTGAATTGATCGAAAGTGACAGTAAAGACTTTTACAAAAGATTTCTAGTAAATGTTTTTTAAAATTCAAGGAAATCATCAAAGAATTCTGACAAAAGTCATGGTTTCCTCAAAAAATATTAAGCAGAACTGTTTTCCAAATGTTTCTTGAACATCAAATCATCATATAGGAATGATTTCTGAAGGATCATGTGACACTCAAGACTGGAATAATGATGCTGAAAATTCAGCTTTGGCTTACTTAGATATAACTTAGATATAAGATTTTCATAGATTGTATCTTAAATATAAGTGTATTTTGTCTTACTGCACTGGCAGATTTTTTTTCCACTTGTTTAAACATATTTATAATTAACATGAAATCTGCCAGTGCAGTATGACATAATACCATCTTATTGAAGATACATTTCTGACAATGTCAGAATGTTTTATGCAGTGTTGCTTCTCAAGTAAATTTATAATTTTGAGATATTTTAACAGGAAATTAAGACAATATATGACTTTTTACAGTTTAAACATTAGATATGTTCTGATTGGTTAAATTAATAAGAAAATATCATCAAATGTATGCCATATCTCCCTGACAGATAGTTTAAGTTTATTTTATCAATTCCACATATTTAGGAGACATTTCACAAACTGCAAAGTAATTAAACATTAAGTCAGTTTAGAAAATTCTCTTTCAACTACAAAATTGGTTATCTAAAATGTATTTTCTTTTTAACTAAGTTTAAATTATTAAAAATGGGCTGTGAGCCATGCAGAACAGAGGCAGTTAGAGGACAATTTGCTCTTAGTGTAGAGTTTCATGCTAATTGTCATTGGGAAATGTAGGTAGAAATATGTATTTAAAACAAAACCTGACATGATAATTGATTAAACTGACATGCCAGTTATATTGGTCTTGAATCTGGACTGTGCTAAACCTAAACTAAACACTTCGATTGATCTCTGGTAGATCAGGGTTGTAGGAATGTGGAGACATGATCTTTAAATGCACCTCAGAGCTTGTGTTCAGGTCTCACTTTCGCCGTTGCTCTCAGGAGAATGTTTCCTGTGTCGTGCTCTCATGCACAGAGCATGTAAACATGGAATCTGAGAAACATCTACACACATGCTCCATTCATCTGCTCCCAGCTGTGTTCACCAAGAATATCTCTGTTCACCCGCTTTTCTGTTCAGCAATTAAATATTTTAAACGGCACAGTGTGTGTCACCTACGGCCGTACAGCAATCAACCATCATTCAGTCATTTATTGATAGAAAATGATCGTTAATCATGATGATGGTCTTAACTTTCGCGGTTGTTAATGTGTGTGATGAATGAATTTCTGATTGGCCGTACATATGCTGGATTGCATTGCGTGAGTGTGTATTAGGTGAAATTATGTGAGAGATTTCCAGTCTTGCTGTTGTTTTCTCAGCATGTTCCCTTTTCATTACAGAAACATGTGGTCTTTAATTAAACTGTTACTTTTCAGCAAAATTCTTATTAAGACGCTCCAGTGGTAATCACAGGTGGAAACACTAACTGCAGGCATCCCAAATCAGTCTGAATTGCCCCCAACTGGCTCCTAAACTCACTTAAAGACTCGGTTAGGGGCACTTGGAAAAGAACTCGTAGGCCTAAACTATAGTAATATAGATTCCCTCCTAATCAATATAGTCACTGCGTTAATGGGGGAGAAAACATTTAGTTTATGATCAGTGTTGGGGAAAGTTACTTTTAAAAGTAATGCATTACAATATTGTGTTACTCCCTAAAAAAGTAACTAATTGCATTACTTAGTTACTTTTTATGAAAAGTAATGCGTTACATTACTTTTGCGTTACTTTTTCTCACCTGGGCTTGCTTGTTTGTTTTTTAATAACAACAAAAAACTTCTATTTTTGGCAAATGTAAAGGCCCTTTTACACCAACAGTAAAATGAATAAGGCTGAAAGAAATGCAAATTCATGCTTGTACAGTAGAGGTTGCAGTTTAAAAAACCTTTCAGCTGTAATGCCATTCTGGATTAAAGACGAATAGGATGCAGGAGAAGGAAGTTCAACACTCTTACTTCAGCAGTGAAAACAACATATGTGATGTTTATCTAAAGTCATTTTTGCTTATTAGTATGAATGAATTAGATCATCGAAGGTCAGCAGCAAAGACATTGGTTAATAAAGTGAGATTAAATACATAAAGTAAATTTGTGTAATTCAATTTAATTATTGCAGGTTTGCATAATATTCTGAGATTGCAATTCACTGTTTTTATTCATTTTGAGTAATATGCAATCAGGGTTTTTTTCTCTCACATTTATTCTAAAATTACAATAACCATCATGTTCACATGGCGCACACAATTACTCACGATTACTCTGCAATTACTCACGATTTCTCTCAGCATGGGGACAGGAGAGCTGTCAGTCAATAAATGGGAAAATAAAGTACCTCATATTTTGTCGTAAATTTAAAAAGTAATGCGTTACTTTAGTAGTTACTTTAAAAAAAAAAATTAATCTGATTACATAACTAAAATTACTTGTAATGCGTTACCCCCAACACTGTTTATGATAATGTCAAAATGTAACACCAACTTTTACCCACATTTTCCACAGATTTTTTTTTAAATAAATAATCTTTTATTAATTAAAATGTTTTTTGGTTTTTTTGACCCCCTGGTGCACTTTGGTGACTTTTGAGTAAAACATTTTACATTTGGATTTTTTTAATTTTTTTTACTTCATCGGAATGGCTTCACTTGATGACTTTTGTGGCATTTGCTATGTGAACAAAAAAAAAAAAATTGTGCACATGATTCAAAAAGCTTAAATGTGACCCTGGACCACAAAATTAGTCATAAGGGTCAATTTTTTGAAATTGAGATTTATACATCATCTGAAAGCTGAATAAATAATCTTTCCATTGATGTATGGTTTGTCAGGATAGAACAATATTTGGCCGAGATACAAGTATTTGACAATCTGGAATCTGAGGGTGCAAAAAAATCTAAATACTGAGAAAATTGCCTTTAAAGTTGTCCAAATGAAGTCCTTACCAATGCATATCCACTCACAAAAATAAATTTTTTGATATATTTACAATAGGAAATTTACAAAATGTCTTCATGGAACATGATCTTTACATAATATCCTAATGATTTTTGGCATAAAAGAAAATTTTGAAAAAATGTATCATTTTGACCCATACAATGTATTGTTGGCTATTGCTACAAATATACCCGTGCTAATTAGTAGTTTAGTGGTCCAGGGTCACAAATGGTCCTAAAAAACAGTCACAATTGTACTCCTCACAGTCAAAAATGACCGCCATAGAAATTAATAGGAAATAATAAAAAATATTTGAAAATACAGAGAACTTTTTGTGGGGTACAACCTACAAATCAACCACGATGCAGAAAAAAGCACACAGCAATAAAGGGGTTAACTGAAATTTTTGTTAAATGCGTGGATAGATTAATTGTATTGTATTGTAAAAAATGTGGGAAACAAATGGATAATAATTATTGCATAAATATTACTTAGTACCATAAAATACAAAATATTAAATAAAAAAATATTATTGAAAAAAATATATTAGGTGAGGTGTTCTACCTGTTTTAATAGGAAAGAGTATGAGTGTGACTCCTCCACCAGAGGATTAAACATATAAAAGCATACAAAAGAATGTGAAAACAGCCCTTGTTGTGATAATAATAGCATATAATGAGTATAATGAAGCATTAGCCTTGTAGAAGATACCAAGTTGTGCATTAATCATGTTTTTAATTAATTTTAATTAATGTTTAGGATATTGCATCATATGTAGCACATTACTACTGCAATGGCATATAAACAGTATGAATTATGCATTCTGACTAGCATGTAACTGTTCAGCTTCACCTGTGCATTTGCTTTCATTTCAGCTAATTAACCAGCTAGCAAAGATGTTCGGGCAGTGCTCAGCTCTTTCAGCTCAACCGGCTCAATCCCCAACAATTTTCTTTAATTAGATGGTTTTTGTTGATAATTACAATAATGTAGTTATCGTCATGATGCATCTTTTTTGGCCAAAAATTCTGCCAGTAAGCATTTGTGTCAGTAATGACCTTGATGCAGTAGTAGACAGGCAATGGCACCAGCTTAAGCTGCTTATTGTACCAGCTTGAATAGTGCAGCCATGCAAAAATGAGGCATGAAAGTGGCCAAAACATTCTTTTTACATTATTATGCAATAATATGGTTGCAGCTGGTCATTTAACTTGGTCATTTGAGCTCGACTAAACCAGCGTATTTGGTCTGTGCTATTTTTTTCGGCAGGGTTTAGCTTGGTTAGCCTGATATACAACTACTGTTTCAATGAAGTTTGGAGCACCCATAACATCAAAATGTGTTTCACTAGAGTTTTTTTTTTTTTTAAATCTTGTCATGCATTGGGAATCAGTTAGTTCAAACTTTGAGCTGGTGAGGCAGATGGATCATAGTGGCCCGGTTAGCCGCAGGGCTAATGCTGTTCCAGTGGGACAGACTGTATGTGTATGTTTGTCTGTGTGGAATATGTGTGCCTCTGTGTGTTTCTGATGCATTAGCCATTAGCGATATCACAGTAGGGGAAATATTTGGCCCTGATGTGCCTGACACACTACAAAGAGCCTCAGATGTGGTTAGCAGCAAACTAGAGACTATGTGTGTGTGTCTTTGCGCACTAATCTGCGTAATAGAGACCTTTTAGTCCACCCCCCGCCCCCTACCCCACCCTTATCATTTACATGAGAAATCATGTGATCTTGTTCAAGTTTGTCTGCTGCGATATAAAATCATTCAGATGTCAGTGCATGTATCTGTTTTAGTAATCTATGGCGGGAAGGGAAGATTTGCTGGGTAACGGAAAAGCAATGAAGTTTGACATCCTTCCCCTTCTGACTGATTTTCTGTAGTCAATAACATCTGACAGCAGCAGATTCTCTCTGCTGACTCCTGGAATTTATAGACTCTCTGCTTATTAACTAAACCTGAGACAAGAGCATTGTTGGGAAATGTTATACTATTATATTATATCAATGTATATATACTGTAGTTGTACCACCTGACATGGAAAGCGTACCAATCTTTTCACTCTGCCGCAAGGATCAGTTAGGGTCCTCTGGATGATGCATTGTCATGTTTACTGTTATTGCAGTTGTGCCACCCTGACATTTGAGAATATACTATAATGTAACTAATATATATATATATATGGGTCAATTACATGACTGCATATTTTTCTGTCCAGGTGCATTATTTCCTTTTAAAATAATTTGATAAATTCATGACATATATCACTTTATTCTATTAAACCTATTTAGTTGGAATTCATTTTTAGTACATTTAAATAATACACATTATTTTATGTTTTGTTATCTAAATGTCAGGTGGTACAACTGTCCGAATAAATGAACAGACTAAGAAACTTATTTAAAATGGTGTCTTAATAATAAAAAATTAAAAAATAAATACTGTGTCATCATTTTGAAACAAATTTTATAAATGTTATTGTTTTACAGCTGTTGTTACCAGCAGTTGTATATTCTCAAATGTCAGGGTGGCACAACTGCAATAACAGTAAACATGACAATACATCATCCAGAGGACCCCAACTGATCCTTGTGGAGTGAAAAAGTTTGTAGATCTCTCTCAAATACTGGTAGAAACAGCTCATTTCAAGAATGTGTAGGTTGGTACACTTTCCATGTCAGGTGGTACAACTATATACATACAACTGTTTGGTTGTACCGCCTGGCGTAAAAACAGTCAAAAAATGAACTTAAACACTTGTTTGAGTTCATGAATCTAAAATATGCATTACATCAGTTTTGAAAAGATTTTTAAACACCTTTTTTGAAGCTTTGTTTGTCAGTGACCCATATATATTCTGAATAAAATAATAATAATAATGCCAGTGCGCTGTGGGTATTCCAGGTGGTTTCTGGGTGATTTCTTTCTGGCTCAAGTCTGATTTTCTGGTCTCAAGATATGACTTCTTTGATGTTAGTGTATGAGATTTTTTCGCTGAATTTATTTGAAAATCCTCAACAAGCTGAGATATCATTTTAAATCTGTAGCATAAACATGGGCAAAGTTACATGTTAAAGCTGAATACAAAGGATTTTGAAAACCACCTAACCATACAATAAATGTGAGTTTGACTTTACGCAACCAACTTCATTTGTGCTTTTGTCCTTGGTATTCTTTACATTGAGACACAATCGCAATTTGACACACTTTGTCTTTTCTGTCTTTTCAAGTTGCCCAGCTGAGGAATACCTTGAAAACATATGATCAGACTATTAATGAGCGGCACTCCAAACCCAGAGGTAATGAAACTTGCACACACAAAGTTTTGTCCCTGGGGGTGTTTGTGTGGATATTTTGATGGATGAACTGATATTGATCACCTATTGGAATTGACACAGACATCTTAATTGCACTTCCACACACTCACAGTTCAGCAAACAGATCATAGGTCATGATCATAGGTCTGTTTTCCAGCAGCCGTCCTCGTCTCTCTGTGTCTGTCTTTCTGCTGTCATCTGCACATGAATGCAGTCTATTGTACTCTCTTGTCATTCTTCTTCTTCCAAAAAAAAATGGATCCCTTTCCATCTATGATCCCTCTCTCGAATTCTAATGAACCTGACAGCTGCCAAGTATAGTCCCGAAACGCAGAAGGAGGTTTACCTATGTGTGATTTTGTGTGTGTGTGTGTGTGTGTGTGTGTGTTTGTGTGTGTGACAGCAACCAGGGTTTAAAAGCACTGCAAACACTATTGATCCTATTATAAATAAAACAATATTCCTGTTTAGCTGTTTACACAGGTTGAAGCTCTTCCATTTATATTCCTATTTGCAAAATATGAAAAGTATGGAGCCCAATACATGGGAGAAAAAAATTCAATGTTTTTGTGTTTGCTCACAAAACTTTTGTGATGGAAATAATATGAGGTGGGAGGGGAAATTATTTCAGTACAGGTTTCTTGAGGGAACACAATAGTTTTGCAAGAAATGTTTTGTTATTATTTTAATTGTAATCACCATGCAGTTTGCTGTATGTGATGCAAAAAGGCTGGAAATACTCCACACTAATACGTAGCTAAAACAAATGTTGCAAGCATGCAGTCCTGCTGTTAAAGTCCCCCTGTAGTCAATAATTTTATCCATTAAAACTCATCTTTGATCACCAAAATGACATATTTAAACTTTTTTCCTGTGAAAAAAAATTCTTCATGCCTAAAATAGCTTGAATGTAACTCTACACCCTTGCTTCATTTAGTATACACAGATCTATGAATATGCTAATTAGCCCCGTCTCCACTCACTCGCACGAGCAGAGAGATCCACTCGCTCAACTTACTGAGGTAAATGCTGCATGGTATCGCTTTTTACAACGTCGGACACATAACGCTAATTAATATGATTAGCCTTTTGCTTGACTGTTATCAAACAGCTAATAATGTTTTGCTAATGTTACACAAACCATGTTCCCGTTCACCATGTCAGATTCAGACAGCTGCCTTCTAACAATCAGTATCATTAGAAACGCTTTGAACAACTCAGTGCAGAAGTGCATATAGTTCATCATAACATAATAATATACATCATACACCTGCCATATTGCTAAATCTACCTGATTTTTCATATCAACAGAAAAATATACCGGGATAACCTGGCTTCTCTCGAGACTCCCCTGCTTCAGAGCGGTCGTAGTTAATGATATGTTAAAGCCTGCCGGTGGGTGTCATGAGAAATCGAGTCCCCCCAGGAATCAGGTCTCCTTTAGGACCCAGGCGGCAATGCCTGATCGTGATGTCTTGACTAATTATAATCTATTTCACTACTGTATGATGTTCATTACATTAAGTGCACAAACAACATGCTTGAAATAGTATAAAACGATTACGAATGCCTATGTGTTTCCTAATAAAACAAACTGGAAACACAACCGTGCTTAAATTTTTTTTTTTTTTTTTTTTTTTACAAGGATAAGGATTGTTGCAACATACTATGTTCGGTAAAAGTGAATTAATATTAATTTTACACAAAAATAGCAATGTGGTATAGGCTAGTATATAATATTACTATTATAAATTTTAATAAATTAATTGTCATGCTAAGTACACACAAACATCATTAATTTGAAACGTAATTGGGAACTATAGGCTATTGGAAGCAAAAACATACCTAATATAATAAAAGCTAAGCTAGCAGGCTAATCGGGTAGATGTATGCTATGCAATAATGTAAATTAACTAAAAAATAGTAAGAACAAGAAATGGGGGGGGGGGACTTGATTCCTCACCACACCGGCAAGATAGTTTGTGACGTAAGAAACACCAGCGATTTCAAACTGTGTTTTTGAACCTGTAGTTCGCTGCAGTTTTAAAGAGAAAATGCTCAGCAATGGTGTTGATTTATGAATTTGCACATGGTTTGTCTTAAAGCATATTAAAAAAAAATACATAGACATATAAACAACAAAAAACTTGATTTTCACCACAGGGGTGCTTTAAGTAGGCTATATGTTTAGCATGCTTTCTTGCTAGCTGGTTATAAACATGTCAACAGTTCAACTAATGGATTATGGATTGCATTCAGACACATTTCTGAACGCAACAATATGTGATATCGAGTTTGCTAGAAGCTGTGTTCACATATTTGTTTTAGGCCTTTGTCGTCATAAACAGATTGATGTGACATGTGATGTGTTAAAAATTTGAAATTAAAACTAGAATGTGTTCAATTCAGTTTCTTATTGCTGCCTTCAGTGCGGTCAGATTTGTAAATCTATCCCTTATATCAGATTCCTGGATTTCACCTCTCATCATTATCTGAATGAAAACATCACAAAAGGCTTCCCCCATACTGCCACACACTCTGTAAATGTCACTGGGGCTGCAAACACACACACACACACACACACTTTCCAGAACAGATGAAGCTTCAGGGCAAAACTAAATGACTGACGTCACTGTGATGCATCAAACACACTCACACACACACGGCCAGCATGTGAACATATGCTGTAAAGTAGAGCTTGTGTGTATATATTCACACTTAAACAAGTAAATATGGATGCTAAATAATCACACACAGAAACACACAGACAAAATAGGACGGTTCACACCAAAGAGCACAGTGTGTTTTGTAATATCAAAATACCCAGACCGCAGGGAACAGATCAAGAGTGTTTGTGTTTGATGTGATTACACTCGAGACACCCCATCACACACTGCTGGAAGTCAGGCACATGTGGTCAGAGATGAAGTGCTTTTAGCAAAATACAGTAGAGTTTTCAGCAGATGTGGCATACTATAAATATAACTGTATTTGATGTATGTGCGAGACATGTTGTCATTCGAATGTTCTCTGGTGTAGTATGATAGAACTAGACAAACTAGAAAAATGTTGGTGTGGTGAAGCTTTGCCTGAAAGTTTAAAAATAGTTTCAAGGCATGATGAAAATGTAAAGCATAGATTTTCTAATATTTGGAATGCTTTATCAATAAAAGAATTTAGAGATCAATATATACATTTTACATTACATAGGCTATATATATATATACATTTTATATACATTTAAAATTTTATTTTTACTGTCATAAAAATATGTATACCTTTAAGTTTGTAGCTCCATGTTTCATTTTTTTTTTTTCTTCTTCCTAAATCATTACTTTTAGTCACCCTTTACGTCTGTCTGTGGGTTTTGCAAATATTGAACCAATGAAAAGTATTAAAAAAAGCTTGTGACTAAATCTCGTAACTCCATTGGCTCTTCAAACTGTCAGTAAAATCTAATAACTCCACCCACATCTATCATGAATGAAGTACGCACAGTTTGGACTGATTGTTGGGTAAATAAATAACTGGTTCTTTGAATAATTACAGCGTTTTCTTTACTCAAGAAACACTATGTATAGACTATATAAAGGCCAATGTTTTATGTATTTTAGGAGCGGAGAAGAGTGTCTTAGCATTTGCTGTCGAGTCATAGCCAAAGCTGTATAAAAATAGCCTGTGCGTAGCACTGCATCTTCAATAACGTGAGATTTTGGCCTTGTACGTTGTGAACGTAATGCGATGCACTTACTGCCTCAGATGCGGCTGTTCAAATCATGGACAAAACACGCATGTCTTAAATTCAATCGCTTCCATTTTCCTGAAGTAGCATTTTTTGTAGCATTTTGTTACAAGGTTTCCACCCGACAGCAACGACACACATACACACACAAACATTATTAATACAGACTCCATTATTAATAAATAGACTACACTACAGTAATAATAATAATAGAGTGTGCTGCGTAAAAAATGTTTAAATACTAAATGTGACCCTGGACCACAAAACCAGTCATAAGGGTCAATTTTTTGAAATTGAGATTTATAAATCTGAATAAATAGTAAGCTTTCCATTGATGTATGGTTTGTTAGGATAGGGCAATATTTGGCCAAGATAAAACTATTTGAAAATCTGAGTGTGCAAAAAAATCAAAATATTGAGAAAATCGCCTTTAAAGTTGCCCAAATGAAGTCCTTAGCTATACATATCCACTCACAAAAATACATTTTTGATATATTTACAGTAGGAAATTTACAAAATATCTTCATTGAACATGATCTTTACTTAATATCCTAATGATTTTTGGCATAAAAGAAAAATCGTTAATTTTGACCCATAAAATGTATTGTTGGCTATTGCTACAAATATACCCGTGCGACTTATGACTGGTTTTGTGGTCTAGGGGCACAAATTAAATTATAAATTATTAAATTATGTATTATTAATAATGTATGCCATTTATATTGTTCTTTTGCCATCTAAAAGGACACATATCTATCTAGGATTGTTGATCTAATTATGGCTTACTTGACAATGGCTGTAATGTAAAAAATTATTTATAATTATTATTATTTTTTAATTTATGTAAACAATACATCGAATAAAAAGTGTAAGTGCCATGTGAAGGCCGAATATGGTAACCCATACTCAGAATTTGTCCTCTGCATTTAACCCATCCAGTTAATCCACGCACATTAGGAGTAGTGAACACACACACACACACTGCAAACCGTGGACACACACACCCGGAGCAGTGGGCAGCCATTTTGCTGTGGCGCCCAGGGAGCGACTGGAGGTTAGGTGCCTTGCTCAAGGGCACCTCAGTCATTTCCTGTATTGAGAATCGAGCCCGCAACCTTCAGGTTACCAGCCTGACTCTCTAACCATTAGGCCACGACTGCCCCTTGAAAATATTGTTGTGTTTTTAAGTAAACCTGAAAATACTGTTCTGTCTTGTTGAGTAGTGCAATAGTGTGTAATGGTGTTATTGGGTGCTTAAAAAAACATAGATTCAATCAGTTAGTAAAAAGAAAGCATATCAGAACAGCCTGAAGGACTGTGCAGAGTTTGGTGGATTGAAAGGCCTAGGAGGAATAAAACATCCAGACGATAAGAAGAAGAATTTAGGAGGCAAATGTACTTAATTGTCATGTATATAATGAGCCAATGAAAATTTTTTTTTTTGTTTGTTTTTTGGTCAATATAATTTTATTTTTTAGACATAGAATATGACCAGGACATGTTTTTGACATCTTCTGTGAGATGCATCCTCTCTCTTATTTCCTCGTTGCAGCTGCATCTGTACTGAATGCTGATCAGAATGGTGGCAACCTACTAACAGTTCATGGCTATTGATTGGATCTCTGCTGTGGAATTCAGAATATCTAAATCTACATCCCAGCATCGTAATGACCTCCTGTGATCACATGACCACGTCACTAACATGCTGCTACTGAATAATGACTCACGCACATACCCTACATAAATCAAAAGACTATGCGCACTGCATAAAATTCGTGTGCGTGTTTATGCGATTCTCTTTCTTGCTGTCTCTGTGTTATACGTGCCGTTTAGCTGCACTTAGCTACACCTGTCAGCTCATATCAGGTCTGTAAAGCTGTAAAATAACAAAATGCCCTGTGATTCACACATACGCACGCACACACAGATAAACATTTATAGATGCTTTTTGGCTGCACATTTACATTCTTTGACTGACGCTTTAAGCCTTCAAAATCTCGCTTTCTCACACAAGCACAGACAATCCAGGGCCAAAAAGATACTGCGTCAGAATGCAAATGTAGACTCAAATGCTTGACCAGAGCATCATGATGGTATCAGAGTACATGTTTGCAACCCATTTATATCAAACCCATGATATCAAAATTGACAATTTTTGTTTTTAATGGAATATTGCAGTATTATAAATTATTTATCCGTGCACATCATTTTTTTATTCATGTGCCCTTTCAGTCTTTAATCAAAATAACTCTTGCAGTGACATGTTTATATTAGTGAATCAATGCAAAGCTTGTGTATCTGTGTTCAAATACTTGCACTGAGTATGTTTTATGCCTAAGACACCTGTACATCACATGTAAGCACTTTGAAAAGCTGTAAGTGATTGTACGAGTCGGCCGATACAAAAAAAAGAAGAGAAACGTCCTGTATCTCATCCTGAAATGTCGTACCTATTACACAAACACGCACAAGCAAATTCATGTAGCAGTCAGAATAAAGAACAGATTGAAGGTGTACTAGCAAGACGTCAGACCCTAAGGCAGTTCTCTCTCTCTTTCTCTCTCGCTCTCTCTTTCAACAGTCTGCCGTCAGATTAATGCAGATTAATGAAGTCTAAAGGCAACTCAAGACGTATTGGCACTCTTCATGAAATTGAGCAAATGGGACCGTTTAAATTAAACAAATACACCATGAGACATATTTTGGGCTCAGTAATATGAGTCATGTGCTTTAACACATTTTAAAATCCTCCCCTGAAATTTTAAGGGTTGAGTCCACTTAAATGAGACTGAGTCAAACAAAGAGCACATTAATTTTTTTTGTCCATTTTAAGTGTTTTCAACACTGAGAATAATAAGAAATGTTTCTTGAGCAGCAAATCAGCATATTAGAATGACTTCTGAAGGATCATGTGAAAATTCAGCTTTACGTCACATGAATAAATTACATTTTAAAATAGTTATTTTAAATTGTCATATTTCACAATATTAATGTCACGTTCAGTTATTGTTTTAGGGTATGTTCATGCAACAACAATGTACTAAAAATGGGAAAGTTTTCCTTTGCGTTTTTTTTTTTTTTTTTTTTTTTTTTTTTCACATACAGACGACAACATTGTCAAAACGATCTCCGTTCACACAGATCCACGGAAACAACTAAAAACGCTGTATTATTCATGCCAGGCCAGTAGTTGGCGATGTCACTTTGTAAAGAAAAACTACACGCCTATAGACTAAACATGTAATACTGAATGCGCATGCCATCAACGTTTTCACAAATACTCGTTTTTGTAGTTTACACGAAGACGATAACAGTATCATTTTCAAAAACTTGCACTTTTAAATCCATTTTCAGAAGTATGCTTTTTCAGGCCCTCAAAACACTGTTGTCATGTAAATGAATGGCCAAAATGCTTAAAAAGTTTTCCATTTTTAGTTGAAAACAGTGTTGTGTAAACGAACCCCTTACACAGTGTCTACATCAGACACAAGCAGCGCAATGTGCCGCGAAAAAAGCCATTCATGAAATCCCCTCCCTCATAGGATAGTAAATTGTCCATCGAATGCACACTTCAAAATCTCACTGGAAATAGTAGGTCTTCCAGTACTTTTCACCTACTGTTTTTTTGAATACTATGTATTCGGACATACTACTCGTTTGGCATACTGTTTTTCGCATACTATATAGTAGCCTAAGGAAGTATTTGATTTTGGACACAGTGACAGTGTTATTTTGTTTTTCAATGTTTCCTGTTTTTACTTTCTGTTTCCTTGGTTGTAATGGTTTCTAAATATGTTTACATTTGTTGCCATAGTTACTCATTGTTTGATTGATTAGCACCACCTGTCTCTTGTTTCCTTAGTTATCCTGTGTGTATATAGTCCTCAGTTTCAGTTGTTCTGTGTCTGTTCTCGTTAATGGTTTGCTTAATCTTAGATGTTCACCTGATTCTCCTTTGTGCTTGTATTTTGGTTTATTGTTTTTAAAAGTTACTGCTGTACTTAGATCCAGCCTCAACTCATCCTTCCTTGTAACCACTCATGACAATTAGTTTCTACTGTATTTTTATCAAATAAATGCAGCCTTGGTGAACATAAGAGACTTCTTTCAAAAACATTTTTACATACGGAATACATATGGAACGTGTTGATTAGGAATTGCATTTAACCATACAGTCATCATTTTAGCACAAAAGGATGACATTCAGTTTTCTTTGTGTATTTGGTGATCATTGAAAAAGTTATCCCTCATTCTGTCTGCATAATACTAGAATAGGTCTTTTACTGTTGTTTCATGTAATCACTATTTTTATGTGAACTTTGCACCCTTTGCATTCACAATGCACATTTTAAGTGCATACAGCAAACTGTACTCAGCTCTTTTAAGGAGTTAATTTCACTTTAGAGTTGTTCACAGATAAAGCAAATTCTTGGAAACCGCTCTCTGAACACCTGAAATTGAGCAAATGCTATGTTTTTTTTTACCAGGCTGTGACATAAACAACTTAAATGTGTGTCTTTTTCACAAAGCTGCAGTATGGACTTCAGAAGACTTTGAGTATTGTGCATACTACATTTATGATACTTTATAGTGCTTTGTTACTTTTGTCCCTATTCATTGTAATTGGATGTGCAAAAGTACAACCAGTACGATTCTGCAAAAAGAAACTCATACTTGGAATGACATGAAGGATGTTCTTTTTTGACCAACACAGAAAACTACACATTAAAGAGCTTCATTTCTCCTCCTCATGCCTCTTTCTGTGCTTTGCTGAGGTTGTTTTCTGATCTTTCTCATATAGATGTCCTGTGATCTCGTCCCCTGTGGAACTCCATCAAAGAACTCATTTTCTCTCCTCTGGACCAACTCGTTTTGTTTTATAACGGCACGTTTCATTATGGCCTTATCAAGAAGGAGATGGAGAGAGAGATTCACACACTCAGAGGGCGAAATGCTGGGTCATACCTCCTCGCTTTCAAATGAACAGGTCAGTTTTCATTGATTGCCTGTTTTTAAACTGGGCCAGCGGGAATATTGGGTTTATATACTGCACTTCACTCAAGGGCACATGCTCTTGCTTTTTATGAATGTGTGTGTGTGACTCTGTGTCCTTCTATGGTTGCGTCACGTTGATCCTAGTGGTTGCATTGCTATAACTGTGTAAATTGTGTTAATATCTGTAGAGCTGACTGAGCTAAACCGAGCACTGCATTATGTGCTTGTGGATGTCTAACACACACACATACTCACACTTTCCTAAGAGATGTCAGAGAGAGGTGAGAAATAAAACGCTAGATTCAGATAAAATCCGTGAGCGATTTGAGAGTATTTACTGAGGGGAGACAGAGCTTTTAGTCTGAACGCACAAGAGATTAGAGAATGTGTGCGCGTGAATTGAAATTAAAGTGTTAGGTAAAAGGGTAGAGAGAGAATTCTGGGATATTTTTAAAAGAGAGAGCCAGATGAGGCATACATTTAAAAAAAAAAAAAAAAAAATAGAAAAAAAAAAGTGAGAACTGATAGGCTGTAAGCAGATTCAAGAAAGAATTCAATTCAATTTAGTGCTGTGAAAAAGTACCCACGGTGAAAAGGTTTGTCCTTGTTCAACATGTGGTCATATTGATACTGGAACTCAATCTGGACATATTTATGGGTGAAGGTGATATAATTTAAAAAAAACAACAACAATGCATCAGTTTGGAAATGGCTTCAAATCCCTTTCCAAATTCATAAGCCTCAACAACCTTCAAAATGCTCTTTTGATGCATTTCAAAGCTTATGACCAAACCAGACACCTTTTTTTAATGATGTTCTACTATTTCCACTTGATTCTAATTTTAGCCACTTGATGTAGTAGCGATAAATGTAAATGTGGCATCTGTTTATTTAACCTGTTCAAATAATTACAAAATACATTCCAAGTGTCATCTGTTATTATATTACAGTTTATCTCTTCCTTTTCAGAGTGTCTATTTACATTAAGTGCAAATAGCGTCCCTTGTTGGCAAACGCTATTTACATTAGCTCCACCCACCAATGTCTGGTTGGGCCACTCAAGTTTTAAAACAGACATATGGAATTCAGTGGCGCAGTAGTAGCGAGTAAGGTCGTAGCAAGTAAGGCTCGCGTACCTGGCTTTTAACGCAATCAACACAGGTTCGAATCCGCCTTTTGCCGAGCTCGCTCTTCTCCATTTTCCTATCACGTATCACACCAGAAAGGCATGTATTTTTAATAAAAATGAAAATAATGTTCTAAAAGTGGAAATAAACTGCCTAACGAGTGTTTATTAAAGGTATTTATTGGGTAGGGTTAGGGATTTTATTCTCCCGATAAGGCAGTATCCATTTAATAATTTGGTAACACTTTACAATAAGGTTCATTATTTAAACATTAGTTAATGTATTATCTAACATTAACTAACCATGAGCAATACATTTGTTACTGTATTTACTAATCTTCGTTAACGTTAGTTAATGAAAATACAGTTGTTCATTGTTTGTTCATGTTAGTTCACAGTGCATTAACTAATGTTAACTTAATAAATATAATCATTTACACTCTATGACACGATATTATTGCATCCTGTTAATGTACAAAAATACTGAGGTGCAAATAGTATCTGCCAATATAGCCTAAAGTAAAATAGCATCTAATTACTATACTAACAACTATTTACATTTATTGCAAAGAACTGCTACTTTTACATGGTGTAAATAGAATGTATTGCTATTTTCACCTAGTGTAAATAGCTAAGAAAATGCTGCAATTGTCACTTAGCATAAATAGAATAAATCTCTATTTTCACTTAGTTTAAATAGCATCTAATCGCTATTTGCACTTAGTGCAAATAGCCTCTGTCTTAACTTTTAAAGTTAATGAAATTACAATCCAGTATCTGTATGTCACTTTGTATGGGGTGTACTTACTTTTTCACAGTATTGTAGGCCTATGCAAATACTCCATGTCCAAACAAGTATCTGGTAAGCGACAGGTAATTTGACTGTCCACACCAAAAGAGAAGAAAAAATGGTGTGCAACATTACACAATCACAGCCAATCAGGACATATTTGATGTTTAATGTACATAATATAATGTTCATGTTTAATATCTTGGACTACTGACATTTTACTGCTGTGGGGGCAATTTCGTTTTTTAATGCAATATACTTTATAAAGAATTGCATTATATAATGCATTATAACTATTAGACCATACAATGCATTGCAAGGTCCATTACAAAGCATTAATAATGCATTATATATAAAGGTTTTAAGTCAAGTGTTACTAAATAATTATTCCTGTGATGTCAAAGCTGTATTTTCAGCATCATTACTCCAGTCTTCAGTGTGATCCTTCAAAAATCATTCTAATATGACGATTTGCTGCTCAAGAAACATTTTTATTATCATTGTTCAAAATTGTCACTTTCTCTGATAAACATAGATAACACTGCACATCAAACAGAATCTGTGTGTGTTTGCTCGTGATGTGGGCTCTTCAGCCAGAGGTACGCAGTAAATGAAATTTTGTGCAAGCAATTTAATCCTAAATCAAGTTAATCTGCTCTACTGTCTGAAAACCAACAGCCATTTGGGATACGGCCGCACAGAGAATTCCAAACACATCCACAATGGACATGTGGTTTCAGCCAAGCACTTCAATTTGGGTCAGCTGTTCTCAAACTAATGTGCTTGTGGAAGAAACACCGAAGGGTTTTTGTTCTGGGTATTGAGGGGCCAGAATGTTGTTAGACCAGGTTCAGTGAACTGAGTGACTGAATGTGATGAGGGGTTTAAATAGAGAAAATAAATCCACATACACACACATTTATCACTCCCTTATGAGGATAAATGCTTCACGTAGGTATTTAATCCACTTTGAAAAAAAAAAAAACACTGTCTCTCTCTTTCACACACACATATCGGCTGACTTAACTGGTGCACACACCACAGTCCAAGACGGTGCAATTAGGGGGAAATGATGAACCACCGGCACCTTTGCTGAGTGAAGGTTTATAAAAACATCAATCCTGCACCACTGCACCAACTGGGACACCAACTGCCTCCTCTCTGGAATGAGAGAAAACCGCTCTCCACCTCCAAGATGAATGACCTGAACCTCCATGTGGACCTGCACCTCCTGTAAAGGTCAGACTGTACCTGCATGCTTTGTAGAGGAGATATGAACCCGGTCTGCAGGGGTTATTGCAGTTAATGTGGCTGTTCAAAACAAAAATCTATCTTTTATAGTTGTAATTAATATTCATTAATATTCTTGAGTGATCCAGAGAGTTATTTTTATACTATTATAGTATTTATTAATATTTTGAATTGGCTTTTATTATATTATTTTCATTTTTATTTTAGTTAAAATTACTACTACTCATTTTAATTTTAGTAGTAATTTTTTTTTTTTTTTTTTTTAACTTCAACTTAAGTAATCAACCAGTTTCAGTAATTTTAGTACTTCACCTTGAAAGCTTTTCATCTAATAATTATATTTTTTTTTTTTTCGGCTTTATTTAAATTAACACATTTTAATAATTTTAGTTTTAGTTAACAATAACAACACTGTCAGCTAAAAAAAAGTAAGAATTGTTGGTTTAACTTAAAAAAAAATTGGTTTTTGAGTTCATTGAAATTAAAAATTTGAGTTAATACAATGAAGGCTATTGGTTTGATAACAAATCTTGAAAAAAATTTTTTACAGTGCAGGGTTGGAAAAAGACGGGCAATGGAGTGGGTTATTATTATCATTATTATTATTAATTGCTGGTACTTGTAAATACTGTATGTATCAGAAGGATTTTTCTTTTCAGCATGTTGCACCATAATCGTTTAGTTTTTGAGGCAGTGTATCAAGTTAAAATAGATGCCCTCAATACCCCATTTTGTTTGTCGGATTGAACCTTCATTATTTGATTCTACTTGATTCATCAGTCAAATGAACAATATACATTTCCCTCTCTTTCCCCCACTTCTCACACTCTGTCCTTCCTCCACTCACGCTATCTCTCTCATCTTCCCATCGACTGTCTCCAGTGTGTGTAGCTTGATTGACAGGACAGAGATCAAGATAAATATCTGTACAATCCCTACCCCACACCCCCTGGTCTCAATCAGGTCCTCTTTTTGACACTCGGCCTTGACAAAGCCCCCATCCACCCCATCCTGCCATCCCTTCCTGGAACAAGTCCGTTCAGGATGACTGAGCAGCGCTGAGCTTCTAAAATGAGGGATGAGACACGGAGAGGGAGAGAATTGTTCCTCCCGCAGGGCTTCGGCTCTGAACAGCTCATTGGTGATACTTATCACTGCGCTGTTTTGTGTTTTCACATTCTTTTTTTTTATGGAGGATTAACTGGAAACTGTGCAGCAGTAATTCAGGATCAAGGTAAGAGAGAGAGAGAGAAGGTACTCAATTGCTGTTACAAATTGCAAATTAGCCATCGACTTTCCATCAATGTGATTAAGGCACAAAGCACATGTACAAACACACAACTCACTGTGAAGGCCAAACACACTTGTACTGTTTTACATTCTAAAAAGTACATCTGTTTGGATCATTTTGAACTGCAAATCAAGAATTTCTTTTGAGCACTGCAAAAGTAGTCATTTATCCAGGTCTGACGGGGCAGTTTCCAGTAGTTTTCAATCAAATTGAAAGCAAAATTACTGCACGACACAACAACTTGAACATATTTGCAAAGTTTTAGACCAATTTTAGATCAATTTAAGTGGAGATGGAGCTTCACCATAGACTATAAAAAAAGATAGACGACGCACCTTCACTCTCTTCCATTGTAGTAACTGAAGCCGCCAGTGTGTCAATATGGCGCTGACATCTTGAGTCTCGAGTCTGCGCATAGTGAACTTGGAGCCCGAGTCTGCGCAGTAGTGAGCGCGAAGTGGAGCCGCGATATCAAGGTCCCGCCCACACTCCCACAAAATTGGTTGGTAATACTGCAGAACAACATTATGTCGGTGTGAAATAAACAGTTCTGGAAATGTAGAAATTAAAGTTAAAGCTCCAATCTCCTCCCGAGGATCCAGAGAAAAGTCCGTTGGTGCTTCATTGACGACTTCGCTCAGAGAAGCTGTAATCAAATAACTAACTTAAAACAAACTTATTTAAAGAACGCTTCAACACTTTAACTAACATCAACATGATAAAAACTGCCTGAAATGACAGAAACCATCTTTGGAAGAAAAAATATTTGACGTGTAATTTGACTGTTTAGTTTGTCTCACGTTCATTACATTACATGGAAAGGGCGGGGTTTATGACCTATACTGCATCCAGCCACCTGGGGGCGATCGAGACGCTTTGGCTTCACTTTTCAGGACTCGTGCGGCACGCTTGAGTTACACACACTGGAAAAAGTTATGACATGCATTTTTATTATAATGAACTATTTTTACTGGATCTGATCCTAGTTTTGTGTAACCTAGTGTGTCAGGTTGATTCAGTCATATCAAATAGTCTAATATTTTTTACTTAAAACCAGTTGCATGCTGAGCTTTTGATCAATTTCACATCATTTTTCTTTTTACATTATCTGAGCATAGCTGAGCCAAACCTGGCTGTTTGACCATTTTGCCTTTTCAGGGTACTTAACATCTGTGCATGCAAACCTTAGTGACAATCATAATTTTATTCTTTTTTCCATTAACATAACATTTTTGCTCAGGTTAAATTGTTAAAAAAAACCATTGGAGCATAGACTTTAATCACTACCATATAAGTACCAAGAAGTATATTTTTGATCAAAATATTTTTCCTTTTGTAATTATTAATTTTTTCGGATCTTTTCACCCAAAGTTGGTAATGCACAGAGATTTTTATCAGTTTAATAAACTTGTTTTAGGTTAAAAAAAAACAAAAAACTTTTATCCAGTTATGTAAAACAGAATTATGCAAGACAATTTATGTTACCAGACAAAACATTTCTTACTGTGTAGCCCAACGCCACAGGCATAACCAAAATGTCATGTTGCAGTCATGGCTGGTTTGGAGAAAAACACTTAAAATAGCTTGTCGCACCTGGTTATGACAATGTGTACCTATAAACTATTCATTGGCTAGAACCGCAAATACAGTTAGTTTTACTCTAAAGAAAAATTACGTTATCTCATTAAAAACATGGTGTAGAGTAAACCAAGCACCCCTTCAGTTTTTGAGCCTTCTGTTTTGTTTCTCTGTCTGCAGACGTTTGAGGTATAAAGTTCAGAGGTATGTTCAACAGGTATGTTCCTGGATCAACCAATCAGATTTGAGGGACAAGTTTACAGTTTAGGTTTACAACCAGGGTTAGGTGCTTCTATATTGGTGTTATTCACCTATCTTTTCCCTCTAATTTTAGGGATAAGTTATGGGTAGGGTTATGGTTTAGGGGTAGGGATAGGGTTAGGAGGACTAAATCTCTGGACAGGAAAGTTGTTCCAGGATCAGCAACATGTTGATCTAGGAACACGTCTTACTTGGCAAAAGCGCGGTGACCATGTGTAGCTGTAAGCTCTCTCAACTTTCTCTCCCTACTTTTTCAAGTATTTCCAAGATTCATAGCGTGCTCCTGACATGAAGGCTGTTCAAAAATGTATGCAACAACATGCTGACTTAGATACCTCATTTTAAAATGCATATTTTCTTCACTCAGAAGGCAATACCATACTAGAAAGCATTGCAACAAACTCTCCCAGATGTCGGAATAAAAGAATTCATAACAAATAGTGGTTCAATTTACAAAAAATCTTTTTTGTGTGCTGTTTTTCCCCCTATTTGAGTATAGCAGCATTAGCTAAGCTACATGCTAATGTCAAACTCTATTAGGCAACAACATTAGGCTGACTTTTAAGATACCTCATTTCAAAATGCATGTTTTCCTCACATAGGCGGCAATACCAGAATGCATAGCAAATTTTTTTTACCTATTTACTTTTTTCTGAGTATAGCAGCATTAGCTAAGCTACATCCCAGCTAACAAAAATAATCAGTTCTAAGACCGTTTTGCTAACATTCCCATTATAGTATGAAAACGTTATTTCTGAAAGTTCTCTGAACATTCAAAACGTCCAGTTTTTTAAATGTTTTAAACATTTTAAACCTCAAACATTTAAAAAATGTCCAACTAAGACATTTTAGAAAAAAAGTGTCATGAATGATGTACAAATAACATTTTTGTGCTAACGTTTTGAGAACATTATTAAAGACTAGATAACATTGAATGAACATTCAATTAATGTTACTAGAACAACATTTGTTCATAACTTTGCGAGAACCTTTTCCAGAACATTAGCTAAAGTTCTGAGACTGTTCCTTGTTAGCTGCGATGCTAATGTGTAACTCTATTGGATTTAAGTGTGAGTTGGATCTCCCATGCACTTCGATTTGTGTGGTACGTGTATGCTAGCCTAGAGCACCATTGTGAAGTTCCATTTCACTGCTCATTATGTAGACAGCAAGGCAGTTCACTAGGCTTTGCAACAGAGCTTGTATGAATACTGTGTGTGTATGTGTGTTAAGTTTGATGTTCATTAGCTATATTACAAGGGTGGGAAATGAGATGCATTTAAGTGATGTCACACGCTGTGCCCGGGGTGTATTCAATATCACCCCACGTTATGTAATGCTGCAAAATGGCTGTATGTGTTGTGTGTGTGTTACCGTTAAACAGTTGGGGACCACAAATATGCTCTGCATGCGGCGGAAGCCGAAAACAGAACACACGCACCACAGGCCTCTACGGCTTTTTAAACTGAAGTCGGCATGGTTCAGTGTGTCCATTTTATGGTTGTGTGTAAATAGGAGATTAAGATTTTGAAGCCAAATAGTTTTAGATTTAGGAGCCAAAAAGCCTCCTGAATCAGCATATATGTTATTTTATTATTTTTTTTCAGATAACATGATTGAGTGAAAAGAAATGTCCAATTTAAAAAGACAGTTCACCTAAAAATGAAAATTCTTTCTCATTTATTCACCCTCATGTCATTCCAAACCACAATGACTTTTTTTCTTCAGAAAAAAAAAGTGTTTGTTTGTTTTTGTTTGTTTTGTTAAGAATATCCTGGCCACTCTTTTCCATAAAGTGACTGAGGGACTAAGGCTGTAAAGCTTTAAAATGACCAAAAAAAAAAAAAAAAAAAAGCAGCATAAAACCATCATAAAAGTAATCAATATGACTTGCGCACAATATTCCAAGTCTTGGTCATAAGACATATAAGAGCCAATGTCATTCTGCATCAGTGGCATCAATATACCATTTTTTTTTTTTTTCATACAGTCCATTTTAAAAGCTTTGGAGGCAAATATTAATAGTAAATAATGATTTGTGGTCTGTTCCTTGCACAGATCAACTGTGGCTTTAGAAGATTTGGAATATTGCACATGAGTTGAATAAAGCACCTTTATGATGTTTTTTTTTGTTTGTTTTTTTGTTTTTGGAGCTTGACAGCACCAGTCCCAACATAGGCTCATTTGAAAGAAAAAAAAAGTGCTTGCAAAACTCTGAAAACATACCTATACAGGTGCTGGTCATATAATTAGAATATCATCAAAAAGTTGATTTATTTCACTAATTCCATTCAAAAAGTGAAACTTGTATATTATATTCATTCATTACACACAGATTGATATATTTCAAATGTTTATTTCTTTTAATTTTGATGATTATAACTGACAACTAAGGAAAATCCCAAATTCAGTATCTCAGAAAATTAGAATATTGTGAAAAGGTTCAATATTGAAGACACCTGGTGCCACACTCTAATCAGCTAATTAACTCAAAACACCTGCAAAGGCCTTTAAATGGTCTCTCAGTCTAGTTCTGTAGGCTACACAATCATGGGGAAGACTGCTGACTTGACAGTTGTCCAAAAGACGACCATTGACACCTTGCACAAAGAGGGCAAGACACAAAAGGTCATTGCAAAAGAGGCTGGCTGTTCACAGAGCTCTGTGTCCAAGCACATTAATAGAGAGGCGAAGGGAAGGAAAAGATGTGGTAGAAAAAAGTGTACAAGCAATAGGGATAACCGCACCCTGGAGAGGATTGTGAAACAAAACCCATTCAAAAATGTGGGGGAGATTCACAAAGAGTGGACTGCAGCTGGAGTCAGTGCTTCAAGAACCACTACGCACAGACGTATGCAAGACATGGGTTTCAGCTGTCGCATTCCTTGTGTCAAGCCACTCTTGAACAACAGACAGCGTCAGAAGCGTCTCGCCTGGGCTAAAGACAAAAAGGACTGGACTGCTGCTGAGTGGTCCAAAGTTATGTTCTCTGATGAAAGTAAATTTTGCATTTCCTTTGGAAATCAGGGTCCCAGAGTCTGGAGGAAGAGAGGAGAGGCACACAATCCACGTTGCTTGAGGTCCAGCGTGAAGTTTCCACAGTCAGTGATGGTTTGGGGTGCCATGTCATCTGCTTGTGTTGGTACACTGTGTTTTGTGAGGTCGAAGGTCAACGCAGCCGTATACCTGGTAGTTTTAGAGCACTTAATGCTTCATGCTGCTGACCAACTTTATGGAGATGCAGATTTCATTTTCCAACAGGACTTGGCACCTGCACACAGTGCCAAAGCTACCAGTACCTGGTTTAAGGACCATGGTATCCCTGTTCTTAATTGGCCAGCAAACTCGCCTGACCTTAACCCCATAGAAAATCTATGGGGTATTGTGAAGAGGAAGATGCGATATGCCAGACCCAACAATGCAGAAGAGCTGAAGGCCACTATCAGAGCAACCTGGGCTCTTATAACACCTGAGCAGTGCCACAGACTGATCGACTCCATGCCACGCCGCTTTGCTGCAGTAATTCAGGCAAAAGGAGCCCCAACTAAGTATTGAGTGCTGTACATGCTCATACTTTTCATGTTCATACTTTTCAGTTGGCCAAGATTTCTAAAAATCCTTTCTTTGTATTGGTCTTAAGTAATATTCTAATTTTCTGAGATACTGAATTTGGGATTTTCCTTAGTTGTCAGTTATAATCATCAAAATTAAAAGAAATAAACATTTGAAATATATCAGTCTGTGTGTAATGAATGAATATAATATACAAGTTTCACTTTTTGAATGGAATTAGTGAAATAAATCAACTTTTTGATGATATTCTAATTATATGACCAGCACCTGTAGTGTCATTTCACAGAAATGTCATCATTGTAGGGACATCGACTTTACATTTTCACGCCCCTAAACATGACGCTGAACAAAACGAACTGTGATTGGTTGCGTTACATGTCAGTCAAATGTCCTCTTGGGTGGTTCTTGGCCAATGAAAGCTGCGATAGAGTCCAAACCTTCTGCCGTCAGTCTGAAGGTCTGGCTATGCGAGACTAGGGTTGTCCAGTCACCATTTACTTTCTTTATATCAAAAAGAGCGGCCAGGATTTTATGCTTTTTTTCAGTAGTTTTATAGGAAATCAAAGTCATACCAGTATAAAATGACATGAGTGTGAGTAAACGATGGCACAATTTTAATTTTTGTCCCTTTAAGTAATGTCTCTCTGCTGTTAGAATAGTTTGCCTTCTGACATTATTTTTTTATGTCACCCCAGCAAAATACATCATTTTTTGCTTTTAGCCTTTTACTCCTCATGGTATTTTAGTCAAAATGAAATCTGGGGCAGAGCAGTATCCTGCGGTAAAGCTCTGTAATCGGTGTCTAATCCATCCGTAGTGGCAGCATCCGTCACTGACATCTTTGCTCTTGAGCTCAGGGAGGCAGTTTCCTAGAGGAATTGCAACAATCAGGGGTGCAATGGTCCATTTAGTAGCTTTACAAGACGGTCACCTTTATAGCCGGAGTGATGTCCGTCCGTGTGTAACGTGCAGTTCAGCTTCCTCACCGAGGCATTGATAGACAGGTACATGCAGTGAAACTGCAAATCTCAAAGGGCTCTGATTGCTCGAGCCTCGGGCTGCCAAAGAGCCCTCTGAACCCTCTCAATCTTCAGTGAAGCAGAACAGGACATGTGTGTGTGAACATGCGTATCTGTCCGTGTGATGGGGTATTGGTGTGTCAGGGGCGCCGAAGTGGGGTTATAGGGTGCAGTTGTTAATGATAGATAGAGTCAATAAAATTGACAGGAAATTATGCGGAGATGAGATTTTGCCATTTTCTGTCACCCGCATGAGCACCACGGCTTAATATGTCCAGTCATGAATAGAAACTGACAGGTCACGTCTTCAACCAACAGGACATTCTGTAGAGGAACAGTAAAGGCGACCAGGGCTAGTTGTCACACTTCACTAAATATTTTAGAGGATATTTGACTGTCAGTTTCTGTATAGACATAGACTTTAAAGTCTTGGCTACAAAAAGAGCATTGCCACTATTATTGGCCAGAACACATTAATGAACATATTAGCGGGGCATGTTGTCACACATATGGGGTATCTTTTAACAGTGGGAACTGCTAATAGGCTATTTAATATCTTCATAGCAAAATGTTAACATTATGATGCGCAAAAATATCAAACCATACAAATTTTGTTTTAGCACATATTGTAATTGAAAAAATTCAATCACGGCAATCTGCCTCGACCTTACATTTACTAAAAATACCCCTGAAAGGAATATATATTTATATATTATAGTTTTTATAAAATTTTATAAAAATTTTTACTAGATTGTTTGATTTATTTTTAGGTTTTTTTTAATATTACTATTTATGTTTAAATGATTTTTAATTCAGTTTTATTTATTTATTCCAGTTAGTAACTTTATCCAGTTAGTATGCTTCAATTTAAACTAATCTAATTTTTTTTTAAGTTTTTCATCTAATATATATATATATATATATATATATATTTCAGATTTATATCAGCTAACAAACATTTCTGAAAAATATGTATTTGTGTATGGGCTTTTGACTGAAATCTTCCATGAGAGAGTATTTGACAGCTTTCCCTGTGTCAACAAGCCCCCGATCTCCTCTACATACATATTTTTTTCTCTAGAGATGCTTATAAAGATAATGACTAATCAAACTATATTCTCATGGCCTGAGCCAGGAAACAATATCACAATGACACTGATGAGGCTACGCTACAGTTAATTGGGAAGCTAATTACTGGTAAGGACATTATTGTTCGCTATGAAATGTTTTCAGTGAGCAGGATTTCAAAGCCAAACACATCATTACAATAGTCTACTTGTTAGCGTTAACATGCTAACAGTGAAGTTCAACTAGGGGAGGTATTACACAACTTAGCATTTTATGCTAGCAATTAACCTGCCCTGATCATATAAGTTTTAATTTATACCTACAATTAACTCAACCAGTTAGCGGCATGCATTAGCATGTTAAGTAGAGCAATAAGGTTTATCGTAGGCCTACGAACACACAATTGCTTTACTAGAATGTTCATAAAAAGGGTAAACAAGAATACAAGACATATTAGCATATCCATGATTTGTTGTTGATGGAAATTTACGAGTGGGCAGGGTAATTAGCTAACTCCTCAGGAGGCGGAAATATGTTTACTGTTATGAAAGAATCAAGGAGTGAAGTCTTCAGAATTTTATTTATACATATTCCAGTAATTTTACCATTTGGACAATTTTAGTTTCTCGAAGGAAGTAAATATGTATCAATTTTATAGATGAAATTCCTTTTTTTTCAGGCCAACTTGAATTGCTTTTTGTTTTTTGCACTTCAAGATTAATTTCTTCCTCATTACACTGCCAAATGTGTCAAGAGTCATTCTGCATCAGTTCTCATAATTTTTGTCCTTTCTTCCCTCCTAAAAAGCTGTGAAAAACACCCTGGAGTTTTTGACTTGTGGGTAAATAAAGTGCAGCAGGTTTCACTGTATTCATGAGGTTTGTAAGGAAGGACCTGTGAGACGTCTCCCACTGGTTTCTGCCTCGCTGTGGAGTTTGTTTGTCTAGTGCATTCATAGTTCCAGGGCCAGCTTTGGGAATCATCTCTATCAGAAGTCGTAATGCATTTTTAATGCGACACAACTGTATTCTGTGGTCCAAGTGTGTTGGTCAGTAAAGCTAAATATAGACTAGCAAAAAACTCTATGAAATGAGAGAAAGAGAAATCTGTAGTGAGTTTTATCCGTAAAATGAACCACAAGGTCCTCCAATGTATATGTGCATAAGACATTCAGTGTGTATTTCCATCTGGAAGATCTTTAATGTGTTGTTCATATGAATGTGCCAGTTTTAAGAGGTTACAATGACATGCACCATTTGAAACCATCAGGAATTGATTGGCACATGACAAGCCATTTCACACTTTTAGGAGCCTTCCAAAAAACTGGCCAGTGGAAAAACTATATACAATAATATAATGAAATATTTGTAATATGTTGCTTGCAAAATTTGTATTTTGTCAGAATACATGGCTATACTTTTGAACGGACATCACTGGTGAAAGATGCCCTGTTGAACTAGATGGTGTAGTTACGACATCAACCACCAGGGGTTAACTGGACCATGCTAACCAGACAAACCTTGACCCGTTCAACTCCGCCTGCTGAAAACAAAAATTTTGACCAGGACATGGAGGCTGAAGGTGAAGTTAGTCCTCGAGAGCATCATAGCCGATGGTAACTATTTTTTCAAGTTTACCAATATTTGCTATTATGGCTAACTCCTGGCAACTTGGTAGCTACATGGATTACACTTTATTTTGATGGTCCACTTTAGACATTCAATTCTACTACCTATAAGTAACTTTGCAACTATGTCAACTACCTAACAAAATTAGTTGGCATGTACAAATTGCAAAAAATTGGCATTGCAAATTAATGTGTTAGTTGACATGTAGTTGCAAAGTTACACTTATAGTTAGAAGAATGTCTAAATTGAACTGTCGAAATAAACTGTAATCACTACATGTATGAAGAAAGTAAATAGGTCCAATCTGATGCCGACTTTAAAATAGAAATCAGGCATCTTGGTACAGTATGTTTGTTTACTGAGGACACGCTCATTAAAAACTTAGTTTCTGACCTTAATTTTGGCCTTTCTCATGCTCTTTCTTTTGTCCCAGCCTCTTAATGTGATTCTTTATTTGCATGTTCACACATTTTAGACATTAAAAAAACATTAAGGAGCCACATCCATTATTGCCAGGATGATCATGTAATACGGAAGCACTCAGCACGGCCGTACCATATTTACTTGGCAAACACACAAACACTCTCTCAGTCTCTGTTTACTAGCTCTGTCTTGGTAAAACTCGGCATGTCCGACCAAGAGACTTGTCAAGCATGCACATAAAAATAATACAAGTAGAAAGCAGCGCGTTTGTACAGTCCAACCATCACTCGTCATTTCATGCTGAATTGGACTGATTTTACACATGAAAAACAAACCCACAGCAGCGAACACGCAGTTTGCAAACGTACTCGCATATGATACGTCCTTCAAATACACTGAAGGTAATTATTAAAGGTCAGATTATGCATAAAAACGTAAAGCCTGAAGGACTCAATCCGGCACGGTCTGTTTGGTCAGAGCGCACGTGCATTCGCACACCCAAATGAAGCACATCATTTCGGTTTCTAGACATTTCACCAGTCATTAGTCACTGTTCTGACCCTGCAATTTTATAAGGTCAGTGGCATAGGATGGGCTTTGTGGATGTGTGTTTGTGAGCACGTTGGGCTCTATACTGGCTGATGTTTGTGTTGGATGAATCCAGTCATGTTGGCCTCATTGGATTTTCAGAGCTGGTCAATAGAATCACTCTCTCGCTCTCCTCGATGTGCCTTTGTATTTCATCCCAACACACACTATATACGTTTAGTTGTGCCATTTTGACACACACACTATTTGCTACTTTTGGCACCCATTTATCGAGCCTCATTAAGCTTTTCTATGATAAATCGTGTTAAATTACAACACGTCGCTAGCTTGCCCTTCCAACACTGTCTGTGTCATTGTGCACATCTCACACACACACACATAATTCCTGTGTGTACAGGAACTCAAGTACGTCCTTACCAAGAGAAACTCTCATAAACTTTAATACATTCAGAAATATGTCTCTGCCATGTGACTTTTTTTATTCCATCACAAACCGTAAAAGATTTGTTTTTACCCACCCCCTAAAATCATCAAACAGCAGATAATCTATCATCCGTTCTCTCTCGCGCGCACTTTCTATCTCGGGCATGGCATGCTTCCAGCCCTTATCAATAGCCCTCATTAAATCATGGTGGTGTCTGTCTGCCATGCCACATTACGGATGAGAGACAGATAGCTGGACTGACGTCCCACTCTTCCCACCCCCGGAGAACAGCGCTCCGCTTTCCCTCGTGCCGAAAAGACCAAAGTGTCAACTTTATTTACATTATGATGGTGTTGAGTGCTTTAAAATAGTTGTTTCTCTTTTTTTACGGACGTGATATAGTCAGAACACATAACAGAGGAGTACAACAATTTAAATTTTTCATTGTGCTTCTTCTTTTGAACTGATTGCAGCTAGTACTGTATAGTTTCACTCAAACAAAAGCTGAGGTCTGAGAAATAAACATGGACGTATGATTTTTGAAATACAGTGGGGTGCAAATGTCTGAGACCACATTGATATGTAAGAGTATGTAAAAGGAAACAATATTTCAGATTCTTCACTATTTCTAGGTTACTAATCAAATAGGCAAATTTGTGACATTGATCATGTGACTTTTTAGTACAGACAGTCAAATGTTCCTGCTTCCACTAAAGCACAAATATACACTTTGAATCATCTTAAATTATGCAGGAGACATGATTATCAGATTTTATACAAACTTCATGCAACTCAAGAGCTGCTGTCTTTAAAGCATATACAAAATATTAAGACATTTTTTTCAGGTTTTAACTCAAATTGTTAATATTGCTAACAATATAATTTATAACGAAGAACATTTGTATTTCCAAAATAGAAGCTTTTTCACTAGTGGTCTCAGAGGTTTGGTCCTCTCTGTGGTTGTTCATTGGTTCTTTGCAGAACCTTAATATTCAAGAAAGATCTCTTGTTTTATCAAGACTAATATAAGGTTCTTTAAACTATATATAGTTCTTGGATGTAACTGGATGTTACATTACATGTTTTTTAGATTGGCGTGTTGGCATGAGTATTAGTATATAGAGAGTTTTCTAAAGACCAACACTCTTAAAAAAATAAATGTTCCAAATGGGGTTTTTCACAGTGATGCCATAGAAAAACAAGTTCCCAAAGAACATTTCAGTGAACAATTTTTAAAAGAACCATTTTTTCTTAGTGTGAAGAACATTTTAATAATCTCAAGAACCTCCTGTGTGCCAACACAAAACTGCTGTTCAATGGTTCTTCATGAAACCATAGATGGAAGTAAAGAACCTTTATTTTTAAGAGTGAAGATGATAAAAAGTTCGGTGACACTTTAGTATAGGGAACACATATAAACTATTAACTACAACTTTTCCCTCAATAAACTCCTAATTTACTGCTTATTAATAGTAAGGTAGTTGTTAAGTTTAGGTATTGGGTAGGATTAAGAATGTAGAATAAGGTCATGCAGAATAAGGCATTAATAAGTGCTTAATAAGTACTAATAAATAGCCAATATTCTAGTGCATGCTAATAAGCAACTAGTTAAAAGACCCTAAAATAAAAGTTCTTTATGGAACTCAAAATGGTTCTCCTATGTACGGAGCTCATCTGCAATTAGATTACATAAAGAATGCATGGAGATTTTGCCTGAATCTCCTCCTCAAGATTTTTCAGCTGAGAAAAACAACCTCACATGTGCTTCCTCTACAGTTTCAGAAGAGATCTCAAACTGTGCTCAGATTTGCCAAGATGCAAAAGTGTACAATCGAAAGTCAGAGATTTCAATGTACCAAGATCAAAATGTTTTATTTTAACAGCTCTGTATTTTGACTGCATGTCAACAGTTTTTATTGCTCATGAGTAATTTCAGATGCAACATCTAATGCAAAGTTGATATTTAAATGAGACATATCAGAGAACTTAATTAATGAACAACCTCTGAGCCATGAAGTCATCCTTACACCCACTCACCTGGAGTTTGTCATGTCCGTCTGTCCTCCTTGACTTTTTTCCAGGCCCAGTTTGGTGAAGATCCCAACCAGCACCATGATGGCCACCACTCCACATATTATGTACACGATCATGTGAGTGCGGTCTCGATCCGGTTCCTCCTGGACATCCGTCACCGGAGCCGCCGGCTTGCCAGTGTTGGCCCACACCGGCGTGTCGTAGTTGGAACAAGACGTCTGGTCCAGGCTGTGGACCTTGAACTGGCAGCAAAATCGATAGTAGCAGGAGCCGCAGCAGAACAGGTAGATTCCCGCGTTACAGTTAAACGGAGGATCCCATTGCCCCATCACGTCGTAGTAACCCCAACAACGGCTCCCGGCTGACGGGATTTCCTCTGCGTCTGACCCCGGGGTCGCAAGAGTGACCTCTGGAGCACCAGAAGGAGCAGCCGTCCGATTGGTGGCTTGCACACCTGTGCTGGCAGTGTTGGATTTTTGACCGTAAGAAACATAGCTCAACAGCAAAATAGCAGTTAACACATTCAAAAACAGGTGTGAGGCAGCCATGGTCCTCTTTAGTAATCCCACAATGCGTATCCAAAAATGCAACAGCGCCACTGGGGACAATTAAGCTAGTGGAGTGTAGTTAATGTGAACCAAAAAAGCAAGTTTGCTGAGCAAAGAGTTATGTCTCCAAGTTTAGAGCAGGTTTATTGCTGACTTGTTGTCCGGCTCCTAAGAGAACGGCAAGCTGATACAGGGAAAGCAGCCCTCATCAGTGAACAAGACGGAGAGCTTTCCACGCCACTTCAGCACACAACATGCTCGCTGTTGTCATCACTACAGGGAGAGAGCGAGAGCGAGCAAGATTCCTCCCCTTTGGAGAGACTCCAGATTCAAGGATCTCACCTTGAGACAAACTGTTTAGTGGCCCGAGAATAAAAAAACAGCACTTGGTAGAATTCCAATTCAGAAGCCTGAAGGAATCACGGCGTTGGAATCAAGCCTTATCCGTGATCTTTGTCCTACCGAACATTGCGTGATGCCAGCGAGGAAGAGATGCCTCACGCTACAGTTCGTAGGTAATCTACAAGTCATTCTGTGTTTTCCACCGTTCTGTTCCCTCAAAGGAATATCTGTTGTTCTTTAGTCCTCCTGACGCTTTTGTTTTCACAATCAAGGTGTCTTCCTTCTGCTCAGTTCTGTCCCCTGTGACAAAACACCAAACATATTGTCATACACTCTAGTTTTAGTTTTTAGACTCTAGTCGAAAAAAAAAGGATTAAAGATTTCTCCTAAAATAATGTTATAAGTCTGAATATATATATATATATATATATATAAACTTTTGGGTAAAAATATATTCCATCCCAAATATTTCACCTTATACGACGTCTGAATATGTAAATGTTAATCAGAATATATAGTTATAGGTCTAAATATATAAATATAAATTAAAATTTTATATGAATTTGGAGCCAAAACATATTTTATCTCAAAATAACAAGGCTGATCTGATCTGCAGAACTCTGTTCTGTGTGTGAAAATGCAGCTGTATCTCACATTGGGCACTTTTGATCAGATATTCTCTCTCTGCTTCTCTCTCGCTCACAAACATACTTGCAGTCTGCACCGGAAAGAGAAATCACAAATGAGATCTCTTTAACATCTCCATTCTTTCTCCTAGACCACAGTCTCCATTAAATGGAGGACTCCTGCTGCTCAGATGCTTCTCCTGAGGAGAGTTTCAAAAGAGATGGCAACATTGTCTCAAACTGTGCTCTGATTCGACCAAGACACCAAAGTCTGCAATTTCAATATGAGCTCAACTCATTTCTAATCAAAATCTACACTATTCACATTACGTTTCACTTTGTTTATTTCTCCAAAGAAATTTTAGCAGAAACGTCTGTGACAAAGTTGCTACTCAAACAAACCGTGAGAAGTCTCCTGAGCTATAAAAGAGCAACCTCTGAGCAACATCGACACATTTTCCTTTGGGTTTGTGTGGCTTCTTTGGGGCCTCTTCTTAGTTTTTTTTCTATCATTTTGCTGCTCTCTTTCCTTTGCTGTCCTTCTAAATCTACCACACACACACACACACAGAGAGAGAGAGAGAGAATGAAAAAGAGGGTCTCAGCATTACAGCTCCTCGGTTTCTTCACTTAGAAACCCCACACAAAACACAAAACGCTCACACACACACACTAAAAGTCTCAGCAGCACATCTAATCCAGCTTCCAAAGCACCTGCTCTAAGCTCCCTCTCTGTGTCTGTCTTTCTCCATGTGGATGAGGCAAAATGCACGGTGCAGATGCACACGTCTCAGAATGCAACAGATCAGCTTCCTACAACGGAGGAAATGCTTCTGAAGCGTAGAATCTGAATCCATCGGCTTACCCATACGCTGTTTATGAAAACAGGCATACTGTATATTGATATATGTATAGGATTGTTATAGATATATCTCTATATGTATGTGTTTTCACTGGAGGCTCTGAAGAAGTTCTCCTCAGAAAAAGAAAAAGTGACAGTGGATGACAGATGAGTGAGGCAGACCAACAGATGGCAGGTAATCTTTATTCTCCTCAGTTTTTTCGTCCCAGTGCATTCCTGTTTCTCCGTTCCCAGCCTGCCTGATTCCGTGTTCCAGGGATGGTGTGTTCCCGTGTGGAGTCAGGAACGAATGATAGTGGCTTGCGCTCTCCCTCTCCCTCCCTCTCTCTCTCTCTCTCTCACTCAGTTTGTCTCGTGAGCGAATGAGCGTATCTCGTTTGCTGACTCGCCCCCCCCTTCCTTTTTTTTTCTCTGTCATTGACACCTTCTCCCTCCTTTGTCCCATGTTTTGTTCTCACTGTTCAAAAATATTCCTGTCATTTCCCCCTGTTTCTGTCTGTTCCTGCCTCCTCTTTGCCATATGTTTACCTGCTCTCACTGTCTCCACAACCTGCTTTCCGTTTTTTTTCTTTTCTTTTTTTTTTTTTTTGTGCGTCAGTCAAGTGCGTAGGTTTGATTTTGACATGAATGGGGACATAAAAGCAGTTCAGGCCAACCATTTTTGTGTTTATGACCACAATTTCATGTCAACTAAAGCCTTTAAAGTCACCATGAAACAGAAGTTGCGATAGTCTTTTCTTCCCTGTTGTGATGTTTATCCAAGTGAAACGGCTTCTCGAACAATAAAAAATGTAGGGCGGGACTTGATTTTGATTGATTGGATGGTTGGATGGGTGTGGTTTGCTATTGCTGTGATGTCATGTGAGTGACAGGATGCTCCGCCCTCACGCCAGTACACACGTCATCAGAGAAGAGAGAGGGGAAGTTACTTTGCTTCAAAGTTATCAGTACACATGAATTTTTAAACAAATAATGATGTGCACGGATAAATCATTTATAATAAATACTGCAATATTCCATAAAAAAATAAGAATTTTGATGTCATGGTGACTTTATGCTAATACACTCTTGTCTTTAAGGGGCTTCTTCATCATTGTGCTCTCATAATTTTTAATCAAAATAACTTCCCATCCCTCTTGCAGCAACATCTCTTCTCTGATGATGTGTTTACTGGTGTGAGGGCGGGGCAACCTGTCACTCACATGACATCACAGCACACATCACAAAATCAAGCCCCGCCTTACATTTTTTCTTTTTCAAGAAGTCTTTTCACTTTGATATATGTCACAATAGGGAAGAAAGATTATTGGAACTTCTGTTTCATGGCAAATTAACTCGGGTAATGTCAATTGTATGAATCATTTCAGAAGCGGCCAAAATTAAAACAACAGTCGTTACATAAATTTGGTCAAAATTTCTAGGGACAATTCAGTAGTCCGTGGAAATTAGGAACATGAGTCCCTATAAATTCTATGCCCTTGGTGTTAATTATCCATTGCTTCTTTTTCTTTCTGTCTGTCTCTCTCTCTCTCTCAAAATCTTGTGGTTCAACAGATGACTGCAGCAGTGTTTACTAAGACAGCAGGTCACAGATCTGTGTGTGTGTAAGTGTGAATGTGTGGCATGTGTGCAGCACTCTTTTGGGGTTTGGCTGAGATGATGGGCAGGAAGCAGCAGGAGATTAACGGAACAGAGGGATCATGGAGAGGAAGGAATGATGGAAGAGAGGAGCGAGAAATATGGACTGAGGAGAGAGTATAAATTTAAAGGTTTAAAGGAACGATGGGTCTTATTTCTCTTGTAAAAGCAAAAATATGTGTGAATCTCATGTAGAATATTTTAATCTAAAAAACAGTGAAAAAATAATTTCCAAATTGCAGACACATTTATTCAAAGCAATTTATAGTATAGCTACATTTATTAGTGCAGGTACTGTATGTGTGTGGTCGAACTCACTCAACTTTGCTGTAGTATTTTGTGAAAAATGTATTTATTTATTTATTTTAAAAAAAATAATCATGTTTGGGGCACCATAATACCGTATAAGCTTTTGTTTTTCATTGTGACAATTTTCATGACTACTAAATGCATTCCTCCTGATATTCATTGCGAAATACAATAATTAAAATCATCCTGTTCAACACTTTTGAAATTTCTTTATTGGATTTTTCTAAGCAGAATAGTACAGTAAGTGCACAGATAACAGACCCATTTAATAAAATATGGGTCTTAAAAAAATAAAATTATAGAATCATGATTCTAGTCTATAGAATCAGCCAACACATTTTTAAAAATTCAGAATACTAAAATTTTGTAACAAATACCACCATGATGTGTAGTTATAATTGTACTTTACAAGTGTATTCAGCGATTTAATTGTTTTTTTGTTTTTGTTTTTTTTTTGCATTATAGTTTACTAACATGTAATGTTACTATGTACTTAATTGTCATGAAATTAAATATGGACTAAGAAAAGAGATTTATTTTAATTTAAAGAAATAATGGTCTTTTTATCTCATATCTCGAATATCTCATATTTCCCCACAGATTCAAAAGAAAACAATGCAGAACATGATAGCAAATTTTAACACCATTATATTCTCAGTATTTCCAGTGAGTCTGTGTTGCAACTGCAGTTGGGGAAGTGGGGTTTATTCATTCTCCATGTTACCTGGACCGAGAAATTCACGTTTATTTGTCAGCAAAAATCTGCCGGATGATGCAAAACACATCATCCAGTGGAATTTTGACAGCTCCAGGGCTATACTTCCGCATTTTTGAATTTCCGGCCATGGACAGTCGGATCGACAGAGGGTTATTAAGCGAACAGTAACTGTAAGGGTAGGTTTATTACTGAAAATTGTACTGTCTACTCTTTAAACAGCATTTTGGTAAAACAAAATACTATGGCAGCAGCTTCCTTACCTGTATGTGACAGCATTTTGCATTGGGTGAAACTGACAGAACAGCAGTTCCTTTCAGTTTTCCCCTCTGTTTGGCCAAAAACACTTTGTTCATGGTCATTCAGTTTGAAATGTTGACTACAAACATGGAGGTTTTTCAGATTTCCTGTTGTGGCGTTCTCTACATATTTACATTTCTTTGCAGGCTGTAGCCACTACCTACAACACTCTGGATCCTTCACTGGAAACCGAAGGTAACTCACTCCCGCTAAACAATTACTCTTCGAATTCCCAGGAACAATAAGTTGACTTTACTTAGAAAAAGTGAGGAAACCGATTGCCTTAAAATTTCCAAGTAAAGTAGTGTATTAATTTTAAGTTGTCATAACTTAATTCAGTTAAGTAAAGAAAACTTGTTGGTCAAGTTCTGTTAACTCAAAATCATTAGTTGGGTTAACTTATTACTAGTGTTTACATTACTGGGAAAATCTTAGGAAACTGATTGCCTTAAAATTTTCAAGTAAGCTGAACTTAATTGTATCAAGTTGATCTTACTTAAACCATTTAAGTTTTGTCAACTTAATTCTATCTGTGATCTGAGGAAGTGTATTCCTAGAGTGCATTGTGGCATAAATAAAGTACTTGCTTTGTTTTACTGTTTGTGGCTTTATTTTACAATTTTATTTGCTGTCTTGTGTCAGTATTACCCCAACAATGACAGCAAATAAATTGTAATGGTCTTATTAATTAAAAAAAAAAAAAAAAACTTAACTGTTACCATTGTTGTGTTTTGCATGCTGAATGTTGATGTGTGTGTGTGACTCGAGCAAGGTTGATTGCAAGGCACTGGCTCAACAAGAGAGGAATCAACCCCCTTAAAAGTTTGATGTTTCACAATAGTATGGTGTTTATGATATATATGTTAGTGATATAATCTAATAAACAAAAATTCTACATGAAGTCTAGATTAGTTATTGGTTTAGTGCCAAATAATATCACTTTTTAAAAGCAATCTATTTAACATGTCTCTTCTTTTGAAATCACAAATAACTGTAATTTCCCATTTGGAAATCAATTGGAATCGATTGGAAGAGAGATATAATAATATAAGTGCACAACCAAAGGAAACGCTAATCACTAAAATGGTGAGAAGAAATTTTAGGAAATCAACATGAATTTATGGTCAACTTACGTGACGTTCTCCCAAAAGTTTTAGTTGTATTGATAATTTAACATTCAAGATCACTTTGAGAAAATGAGTGAATGCAACTAAAGAAAGATAACTGCAGAAGTGGAGGAAATAAGTGAAAGTCTATTAAGAATTGCCCTGCCTTAAAAACCTTTTGCCCCCCCTTTTTTTTTTTTTTTTTTTTTTTGCTTGACGATATGGTCCTCAAACCAGTCAAGTAATTTTAACTTTTCTGTTAAACAACAGTTTTCTGAGTAACAAAACATAGCATGCAAACAGTACAGATTACTAAATTGTTTTAAGTAAGTTCAACAAACTCTTGGACATTAAGTAAAGTTTACTAAAAAAGGTTAGAACAACTGTTACAGTGTACAAGTCGACTCCATTATGACTAAAAGTTTGCTAAGAAGTATTTCCTACTAAATCAAGGCAGAATTTGACTCTGGTCAAGTGTATCCATAGCAGACTGGTGGAAGTGGCGTTGGATGGCAGCATGCCCAGTACTTTATTGGTGTTGAAGTTTTCCTACATATTTGGCAAAAGGGAACATCAGCCTTTTTTTCCATTTTGTCTAGTCAGGTAGCACAGACATAAAAAAATAAAAATAAAAAAATCCCCTTTTCTACTGTATAGGCAGCCAAGTTTTATAAAAAGCCCATTTTGCCAGCAGTGAAGTACCCATTTAACTATCATGAAAATATTGTCACAATGCAACAAATCGTAAAGGTTACAACAATACTTTCCCGACCGCTTTCGTGAGATTCACCCACTGAGAGTTGAATAAAAAGCAGCAGAGACAGGAAAATAAACGAGGTCAAGGAAAGAACAAGAGGAACAGAGGGAGAAGGAGAGAATAATCTGCATATATGATAATGTTTTCGTTGAGTGTTTTGGTTGCCGGTGGCTCTGTGAGCTTTGATTGCTGTTAAATATTTCTGACTCATTTAAACAGGCTGATCTACAGCACTGATGTTTCAGAAAACGGGCTGCGGCCAATAGAGACTGGGGTGGGGGAAGCTTAGCCTTCAACTGGCCACGGGGATTCATCTCACACAATCCAGTCTTACTGCTTTTGATCACTTACATATCCACATTTACAGTCAATCACTTTTACAGTGCATTCAAGGTGTTCTCTGTGAACTGAACCCATGGCATTTGTTTCCCTGTGTTTCTTTCTGCTCCCGTAGTATCTTTGTACTCAAAATGATTCTCCGGGTCTGTGTTTTTGAATTATTGCTGTGATGCAGCAGCGGCTCTCGGCACCACAGGGAAGGAACGGATGAGTCCAGAGGTCTTGTGGGAGAAGTAAGGGGCAATGAGCGCTCAGGCCGGGGGTAACTTATCTTTAATCATTTCAGATACTCTCTCTCTCTCCCGCCTGATCATGCCATTTCTCTTCTAAATGGAGGCAAGTGGCCTTGGATAAACCCATGAACTCATTTGTTTTGTGTTTATCTGTCTGTTCGGTTCATCTCTTCCAGGATCTGAATTCTGCAGGTCTGTGATCTACCATGCAAGAGGGTTTACTGGCATTTAGCATATAAGTCATGAGGGGCAGTGCATTATTACACTGCAAAAAAAAAAAAAAAAAAAAGTGTTTTTTTTTTTTTCAAGTTGTAAATAAAAGATTATTGGAGTGTGTTTTACAAGAAAATACTTTTTCAATTTTTCTACTTCAAAATTTCATATTTACTTCAACGTATTACTTCTTGTTCCTTTGTAATTGTTTGTTAAATTTACTGGCAATTTCTGAGTGAAAATTGTTTCTAGAACCAAATATTTTTCAGTGTACTGTTATTGTGATTTTACCACAGTTTAGATGTGTCATTAGGCATGATGTGGAGCAATGTTAACTGTGGTAAAATCACTGTAATGCACAACTTTTATAAAACAATGGCAACAGATCATTTAAAAAAAAAAAAAACATGATCTTACTAATAATCCAAACAAGCATTTTTATTATATAGGCTATTGTTTAAAGCTGCAGTCCGTATGTTTTGCCTCTTTGTCGCCATCTCTGTTTGAAACCTGCAATTGCAATTATTCGCGGAATTATCATCTACGTGGGTTGTGCATCGGCACGGCTCCTCAGCGCGGATTAATCTAATGTTTTCTGTCAGTCACCGCACCGGTGTGGATACTGTACTTCGGAATCACAGATTGTAGTCTTGGAAGTTTGACCAAAATAATAATTTTCACCGGAAAATGTCATCTGAAAAAGTAAGTAAAATGTCTGCCACTTTTGTTCTGACCAACATGCCATACAGCCTACTAGCTGGGACTCCTTCTTCATGTAAACAGATGTGACGTAATGACGCAAAGACGAATGGCTGCATGCTCGAATTTCCTGCGGAAACCCACCAGTACCATCCGAATTATAAAACATTATTACAAGCTTACCGTTGTCAATCGGGCTAAGGTAAGGAGATAGTTTTGAACACTGGCTGGTTATGTACATGCTCAAAAATTGATTTTGGATAATTTTTAACAAAAAAAAGTTACGGACTGCAGCTAAATGCTAATGTAACTAAATGCCTCAAACTTAAACTGTATCATAGAAATATCCTCACTTACTCTTCCTCATGTCATTTAAACCAGTGATTCTCAACTGTTGGGTCTCAACTGGAGTATGCAGAAAGAAGAGAACAAAAGAAGAAACAACAACAACAAATGTAATTCTGTTTTCTTTTGATGCGAGACTTTTATTTTGAACGACGTGTGTGAAAGCTCTTTACTACGGAGCCCCTAATGGGACATGATGAAGGAAAAAAATATGAGATGGAGGAAAAATTATTTGTCAATGCTTTTGTGTTCTCTCGCAAATTACATTCCCCTGAGAAACTTTCCATTCCCTTGCAAAAACGAGAAACTTTGGTAACACTTTATTTTAGGGTCTTTTAACTAGTTGCTTATTAGCATGCATATTAATAGAATATTGGCTATTTATTAGTACTTATTAAGCACATATTAATGCCTTATTCTGCATAACCTTATTCTACATTCTTAATCCTACCCAATACCTAAACTTAACAACTACCTTACTAACTATTAATAAGCAGTAATTAGAAGTTTATTGAGGGAAAAGTCGTAGTTAATAGTTTATATGTGTTCCCTATACTAAAGTGTTACCGAAACTTTATATAATGGAATTTTCCAAGATGTGCAGTCACAGGTGGGTGTACATTAAGTTTTAACCAGTGTTATTTTAGTATTGCATATGTGGAATTTATTAATATTTTGAATTAGCTTTTTATATTTTCAGTTTTCATTTAATTTCAGTTTAGTTTTAGTCATTTTAATACTTCAACTTAATTAATTTCTGTTTGTCTCCAAGGCGACATTAATATATTTCATTTAAGCTTTTTTTAAGTTTTTCATCTATCTATATTTTATTTCAATTGTTTTAGTTGCCAGTAGCAACACTGCTTTAAACATGACTCATCCAATCAGAATTTAGTCAGCTCTCTCTCATATATTCCTAATCTCTTATTGTGACCAAACAACACCGATACTTCATCTTCTCACCTCCACCAAGCCTCCCCCTCTTCCCCCCTCTCTCTCCCCCCTCGTTTTGTTTTTCTCTCTGTCTTTCTCTCTCACTCTGTTTGTCAGGAGCTGTCAGTCAGTATAAATTACTTTTGACTCCGGGTCCAGAAGGAAAGAGGGCGGAAAGGGGGGAGGGTGTTGGTGTTATTTTACAGGTCTAAAAGAAGAGAAAAATGGTGCAAAGAGAGAGAGAAAAGCTGATCATGTGAGTGTGATACTGATCATTTGAGACTTTCAAACTCTTTAACTATGAATCAAGGATGCTATGTGTCTATCCACCTGTTGTCCTTGGCAGCTTTGCATTTATATTTCAGTCTTTCCCCATTGTGCATAATTTCTGCATCCATTTCCTGTTTCTTCTCCATCAGGAAAACTCTTTTCGGTTTGTTTGTTTTGATTTGTGTTTGTGCGTGTGTGTTTCTGTGACATATAATCCCTCATGTTTGTTTTTCCCAGATACGTCTGTTCGGCTCCCTTGGCAGAGTATGAGTGTGAGATGGATGGATAGATGGAGAGAGAGAAAGAGAGGGTGGAAAATGTCTCTGTAATCAAACTCCTCCCTCTTTCTTGCCACCAAATGAGCTCATCTCTCTCTCCTGATCCCTCCATTTCCATCAGCTCAACTCCCCAATTACTTTATACCTCTATTCTCTCATCACTCTTTCTTTCTAACCTAATGTACTCTTGCTATTTTTCTCTCAATTACTTCTACTGTCTTTCCTCACCTTCATCATCTGAGAAACAGGGATGAACAGACATTTTGGGACACTTGAGCATTCCGTGCCTCTTTGATCAGCCTGATAATTTATTAAGATCATTAAAATATTTATCTAAGACAGACTTATTCATTATTAAAAGAGCAAATTTAGCTTTTTAAAAGCCAGTAAGGCAGCCAGAAATGTTTGTAATAATTCAATTTCAGTAGGCTCGTGTATTTAAAAAACACTGAATCAATGGGATTGTTTTGGTATTGTGTTTTCCTGGTAGAAGATGTTGTAGCCTGAATAACTTACAATGTATTTGAGTTTAAAGAGAGACATGAAGCTGTTCATGAAGACACTGTTTTGCATACAACTTATATTTTACAGAGTATATAAAACTTTTGAAACAAAACAAACAAAAAACCCATACATTTAGGCATTTTATTGTTGCCGATGTACACACTGTACACTGAGAAGCAGATAGTTTTTGTATTTTTTCAATGTTCAGCAACTCCACAAGGTAATAAGCAAGTTACAAAGTTTGAGGTACAGAAAAAACAAACATTTTCAGCTCTTCTTCCCTGTTTGTTAACCTGCTACACTGTAAAATTTTAAAATGGTTACCTGTAAAAGTTCATAGTAGTACTTTAAGGGTACGTATTAAGGTACTAAAATACACATTTTAGGTGTAGATAAGGTACAAAGTTGCCCTTTTAAGGTTACTGCCCCAGTGACAAGCTGTTGTACCCCTAAAGGTACAATTTTGTAGACTGAATTTTTGCCCTTTGAAGGAGAAGGGAGTCATGGTTGTGAGGCATTTTACTCTTGAATGTTTCCAAGGCAGCATCACATGGCTGAAGCTCTGTCCTTAAAGTCAACTTTAAACTAACCTTTTTTACTAATTTACTTTTATAATTAACAATGTACTTTATTTACCTACCTAATCTACTTTTTTAATCGGCTCTATTACTCATTTTGCATGTAAAGAGTGTGTTTACATATAGATGTCTTAAAGGCGCAGTCACAAATAACAGTCTGTTCAATTGCAAAGGTCAGACAGAGAGAGAGAGAGTGTGGAAAACTATGTCTGGATTTGGCACTAAAAACATTGATGTTGAACTCAGAGGAAAAATATCATGAAAAATGTATGTGTGTGTGTATGTATGTATGTGTATATATATATATATATATTTATTTTTTTTAAGGATTCTTTAAGGAATAGAACTGATTTATGTGAAATAGAAATCTTTTGTAACAATATAAATGTCTTTAATGTCACGTTTGATCAATTTAATGCATCCTTGCTGAATAAAATTATTAATTTCTAAAAGTTATTTTAAAAAGTATTAATTAACTAAAAAATCTTACTGACCGCAAACCTTTGAATGGTAATATGACTCTTTAACTTTAACTCAGAGAAAAAGAAAACAAAAGTCACAGGAGGTGCTCCTCATCCTTGAGATTTGCTCAAACTCACGGATTAAATTACAGCTCACATGTCAGACGTCACAGAGGTGGAGGAGTTAGAGAGGAAGGGGAAAAGGAGGACTTAACTCATGGAGAGAGAGATTTCCATGTCAGCAGGAAGTATCAAACCCTTTATGATATTCCTACCTCCTAATAGCTGGAATAGCAACAACCAATGAGACAGTGACCTAGAAACAAGAAGAAAAACATCTTACGGCGCTGTAGTGTGGTCATAAAAGACGACAATGCTCTTGATTTACAAGAGATAATAATTCTGTATTGCCTACACACAAATACACAGACAAAAACACATTTATTTGATTGCACTTATGTACGAAGATGCCACATTTCCTATGTAGCACTGTAATATTTGTCAAAATATCTGTAAATAACATTTTTTGTTCTGGGAGCAGACTCGTTAAACTAGGTTAAATATACGGACTGTCTGTCGGGCTCTGAGAGAGTCCTATTTCCTGTCTTTGGTTTCCAAAACAAGGTTTACTTCTTGCCGTGGTTGTCACTGGTTCACGAAGAGAGATCGACCCATTCGCATTTCATACAGGCGAGTAAATGGCAGTAAATGTCAGATAGAGGCCATTTACTTGTGAAGCAAAGCATCTTGGGAAAAGATGCTGGAAATGGCTGTCAGAGGCTGTTTAAGTCTGTCTTATTCTGAAATTATGAGCTCTATTTTAGTGCCTAGATTACCTGGAGAACAGGGAGACAGCCGGATAGAGAGACGGAGAGAGAGGGGGGCAACATGTGGAGGGCGACTGATTAAGTCATATTTACATGCTTAAAAAAACGGAATAAATTTGTAGCACCTTCTTTCTCCAGTAATTTGGGTGTCAGCAGCTGCTGCAGACATAATGACGCACATCTGGAACGCAGCTGCACAGAGTAAATGCCCTCCAATGATGCAAATGAACATTAAACAGGAAGGAAGCAGAAGTATATGCATTATTTGACAGAAGAATAAAAAAAGATTGGGTTGAAATATGGAAACAAAGCACTGAAAAAATAACACTGTGTTCTCATAACTTGGATATCATATTAAAGCAATATTTTCCTGTGAAGCTACTCTGAAACAATGCATATTGTGAATTTCACTATACAAATAAATTTGACTTGGATCTTTGTGTTTTTCATAAATAATATTCAGGAACTGTATTTATATATATATATATACCGATCAGGCATAACATTATGACCACCTTCCTAATATTGTGTTGGTCCCCCTTTTGCTGCCAAAACAGCCCTGACCCGTCGAGGCATGGACTCCACTAGACCTCTGAAGGTGTGCTGTGGTATCTGGCACCAAGATGTTAGCAGCAGATCCTTCAAGTCCTGTAAGTTGCGAGTTGGCGCCTCCATGGATTGGACTTGTTTGTTCAGCACATCCCACGATTGGATTGGGATCTGGGGAATTTGGAGGCCAAGTCAACACCTCAAACTCGTTGTTGTGCTCCTCAAACCATTCCTGAAGCATTTTTGCTTTGTGGCAGGGCGCATTATCCTGCTGAAAGAGGCCACAGCCACCAGGGAATACCGTTTCCATGAAAGGGTGTACATGGTCTGCAACAATGCTTAGGTAGGTGGTACGTGTCAAAGTAACATCCACATGGATGGCAGGACCCAAGGTTCCCCAGGTAAGCGACGCACACGCACCCAGCCATCCACGTGATGTAAAAGAAAACGTGATTCATCAGACCAGGCCACCTTCTTCCATTGCTCCGTGGTCCAGTTCTGATGCTCATGTGCCCACTGTTGGCTCTTTCGGCGGTGGACAGGGGTCAGCATGGGCACCCTGACTGGTCTGCCCCATACGCAACAAACTGCGATGGACTGTGTGTTCTGACAACTTTCTATCAGAACCAGCATTAACTTCTTGAGCAATTTGAGCTACAGTAGCTCGTCTGTTGGATCGAACCACATGGGCCATGCAGCCTTCACTCCCCACGTGCATCATTGAGCCTTGGCCGCCCATGACCCTGTCGCCGGTTCACCACTGTTCCTTCCTTGGACCACTTTTGATAGATACTGACCACTGCAGACCGGGAACACCCCACAAGAGCTGCAGTTTTGGAGATGCTCTGACCCAATCACAATTTGGCCCTTGTCAAACTCGCTCAAATCCTTACGCTTGCCCATTTTTCCTGCTTCTAACACATCAACTTTGAGGACAAAATGTTCACTTGCTGCCTAAACTATCCCACCCACTAACAGGTGCCATGATGAAGAGATAATATACTTGTCAGTGGTCATAATGTTATGCCTGATCGGTGTATCTTCGCACCAATAAAATGTGCACCACGTTGTTTTACTACCAAAGTAGCCGGAGCAACTTTTCTCTATTTATATTACGAGACACGCACGGGCGAGTGATGTATGTACGAAATATCCCACGAAAACCATCCCGCCAGTCTAAAATGTAAATGTTGAAACAACCCAGCATTTTTAAAGTGCATCTAATATAAATTTGGTTTGGTTTGTGGCACTGTCCGATTTTTTTCTCACCCATTTTACGTGTAACTAGTAACACTTTACAATAAGGTCTCATCTGTCTCATGCATTGGTTAACATGAACTAACAATGAGCTATTTTGTTTTCGTTCTTATTGTTGTTAATAAAAATAAAACTGTTCATTGTTTGTTACTTCACAGTGCATTAACTAACATTACATACTAACATAAACATTAACATTTTGATATTAAAATATATTAGTAAATGGTAAAATTAACATTAACTAAGAGTAATAAATGCTGTAGAAGTATTGTTCATTGTTAGTACATGTTAAATTACAATTGACCCTTCGCCAGGAGTTTGATTGACAGGCGATCTAACCAATCATAACGCCGAATCTGCCATTTTGTCTGACAAAGCAGTCAGGGAGTTAGCAGATTAACGTAGGTGCACTTGAACTTGAAAAATGGTGTGTATTGACGTCTTTCCGCAATTAAAACAACATTCCTTATGATGTTCATTCATGTTTATTTTATGATATAAATGAACTAGTAGGAAGAGATGATCGGTTCACGAGGCGTTACAACGATCTGTCACGACACATTAGAGAGCCACAAAATGGTATTTATTGTTTAAATTTGTTTAGAAATGACAAAATTTGAAATTTGAGACTTTGTTTAATATCATAAGTTACCTGCTCTGTCTTGTCTGTCAACGCGTAGTCAGTGTCCTCTTTGCTTCGCAATGTATTTTTCACTGCGTGAGAACATGATGTGTGGCGAGAGATCGGCATGGCTTGTCGGACAGTAACTAAAGGGGGCGGGTCTTTGCGAACGGTCAGTGCTACTGTGCAATTATTGAGAAATAATAACAATTTTTGCAGTGAGAAAGCTATTAAAACATACCCTAGCTTTTCTACTACGACTGACCAGCACATCAGTCAGAAATTGAAAACAGAACCTGAAATGCAATCAGCTATATGTCTTTAAAATGAATTGCGAGGTTAACACAAGTTGACACGTTGACATAACAAGAGTGCTATGAAGCAGGCCTACATCACTTTACATTCATGAAGGTGCTCATCCCACATGATTGTGAGCGGCGTGTAAGGCCGTCAGTTTGCTCAACAGAATCGAACATCTGTCTTTGCTCTTGCTCCCCATTAATCAAGGCAATCAATTCATCAATTAAGTACATCACCATAGATACCAAAGGCCCCTGGGGGCCAGAACAACCTTGCTTGATCCCCTTAGTGATGTTTAACCATAGAGTAACAAAATCTTCAAACAAACTATAGAAATCATTGAACCCACTTTGTGGCTAAATCAATTGCAGAGCTCTTAAACATCTGTCACTGTGACAGCAGTAATATAACTGTGAGGATCATGGATATGTTTGCTGCTGTCGTTATTTCTGGGACAGTATGTCAGCGATTGTGATTCACACTGTTACGAAATGTCTTTGAGAATGTAAATGTCAGTTTAACAATGCAGAAAACAAACAAAAATAAACTAAGTGTATACTATGCAGAATATTTAGGCCAGAGAGATTAAACATTTAAGAGACAAATGAAATTTGTTGTTGACAAACTACAGAATTGCTCGATAAAGATTGTTGTTCAAAAATGGTTTAGTTCCTATTACATGCTGTTGTTTATTTGTCAAATTATTATTACTCTGTTTTGTTTATATTTCCTTCTGTTTTTTTTTTTGTTTTTTTTTTAAAAAGGTCATATATGGTAACATGTCGCCGACACAGCAGTGTTTTAGCATTATTTACATAGCCTACTAATTTACTAATATTATGATGAGCTTTAGTAAAAAATGGTTTAGTAGTTTTATGTGTTTTTGTCAATTATATTCATTTTTTATAGGCTATTTTTTATATATATTTCTATATTAATTTATTTTTATTTCAAATAGTAATTTAGTACTGCAACCAAGTTGACATTTATAGTTTCTTAAAGGGATAGTTCACTCAACAATGAAAATTTTGTCATCATTTACACACCCTCATGATGTTCCAAACCTGAATGAGTTTCTTCTTCTGTTTCGTTCTTCTGTTGGTAACCAGACAGTTGACGGTAGTCATTGACTTCCACAGTATTTTTTTTTATTTTTTAGGACTTACTATGGAAGTCAATGGCTGCCGTCAACTGTTTGATTACCAACATTTTTTAAAAATATCTTTTGTTGTGTTCATCAGAAGCTCATACAGGTTTGGAACAACTTAAGAGATTTTGGGGTGAACTATCCCTTTAAGTTTAACTTTTACATGTAATATTTAGGCTATTTTATTTTATTTCAATTACTGAAAACGATCGTTTTCTTTTCTAATCGTACATACTCGAACAATGATTCACAGAATCGCGGTTACAGTGAGGGAGTCAGTTGTTTTCCCAAAAGCATCGCCACCAATGGTCTCTACGATTAACTTAGCTCACGGTGCTTTTGAGAAATGCAGCCCTGAACGATCCACTGGGTCTCATTTAAACAGCTATCAAGTTTAGATCTCTATTAAAGGGATAGTTCACCCAAAAAAATGAAAAATCTGTCATTGTTTACTCACCCTCAAGTTGTTCCAGACCTATGAATTCCTTTCTTCTGCTGAACACAAAAGAAGATATTTAAAAAAAATGTCAGAAACCAAACAGCTGATAAGACCCCACTGACTTCCACAGTATTTTTTTTTTCTCCATACTATGGAAGTCAATGGGGTCCATCAACTCTTTGGTTACCCACATTCTTCAAAATATCTTCTTTTCTGTTCAGCAGAAGAAAGAAATTCATAGGTCTGGAACAACTTGAGGGTGAGTAAACAATGACAGATTTTTCATTTTTTGGGGTGAACTATCCCTTTAATAGAGATCTAAACTTGATAGCTGTTTAAATGAGACCCAGTGGATCGTTCATACATGACATCCAATCAAAATACCACATCTTTTGCGGTCAAACTGACTGCATCCATTTCCACATAAGCAGCGTGCATGGTGCTTATAGGTTACGTCAGAGTCTGCTGCCTTAGCAGATCGCGCTACATTACTGCCGTTCTCGACAACGTACCTGTAGATTTAGCACTTACTAGCATGAAAAACAAATAGCCTGGCACAGAAGGTGCATAGAGATCAATTTAAGATTCAAACTCTTGATACAAAACATACCTTTTGTAAGTTCTTGTTTTTAATGTTGATAAAATTACACGAGCAAGAATGCAAATCCAAATATCCACACGATTGCAAATGTGACATTTATTTTATAGAACAGTTCAACAAACGGGTAATATTAAAATGTATGTAAAAGAATCACTTTTCACATTTTTATCATCATTGCATGTTTCTCTATTGAACATTTAAAAAAAAAAAAAAAAAAAAACATTATTAATGTTGTAAAGGTATTTATAAAGATAATAAATGCACTGGAAAGTAAATTTAAGGGGCAAATATTGTCCCTTAATGGAAAAGGTGCAGTCTAAGTGGAAGAAAGGGGGTACGCAGAAGGATGGTAAATGCCTCAGGGGGTACTCCACTCTAAAATTTTTGATAACCACTGCTTTAAATCATCGCATTGACTCGTTAAAAAGAAAATGTTCATAGAGTCATTAGTTCGCGAATCGGTCAACACGGTTCGACACTGTGTTCGTTGTTGCTGCGGTAAATACGGGCGCGCGCTGTGAAGACATGGATCTAAAGATAGCACATATACATATTTACGCCCAGAAACTTATTATAACTGTCACCAATGTGGACTAGACGTTACATTATTGACAAAAATTTTTATTTTTGTTACTATTTTAGCCATTGTACTACTCGATGTTTGACAGCGCGAGTTCGTTACGTTAGCCTACCTTTGAAATCCACTGCATTGGTTTGTGATGAGGAAAAAGTGCTGCCCAGAAGGTGATAAAGCGGCTCCAAGACTCAGTTTATTGCCAGCACTTCTCTTTCCAGCCCTGCAAAGGTCCTCAGAGTCGCAACAGATGTTCAGCACCACAGCTCTCAAGGTGAACAACGACGTCATCTAGGTAAGCAGATGCTTAGCATTAGTGAGGCTACAACCTATGCATTAATCTCTAGAATGTGGCAGGTGGCCCATACAGGCCATAAGGTCTTTCCCTTCACTGTGGGCGAAAAGTGACCTTGCCAGTAGTGTGAGATCCAGAGTAGAAGTGAACCTTGCTTTAGAATATGCTAGCTGTCAGACTGTTTCTAGTAGACCAGTCAAGCTGGAAGCCAATTCCTTTACAATCCCAATGTAATTTCCCCGCAGTTATTGCACCTGACATTGCCATGCTTATAGATAGATTAATGGGCATTAACCCACCCATTTGGAGAGATAAATGCTGGGCCATGGCTTGATGCGTCATTGTGTACTATTATTATTTATGAAGTACATATGTAGATTAGTTGGCATAGACTTGGTACTCCTGAAACGTTTGTGCCTTATTGCACTTTTTCTTCTCACTATACTACTGTACTGTTCTTATTTATTTCAATCAAATTTATTTATTTTATATTTTTATTTTATTGTAAGGGTTTTTTTTTATTTTTTTTTTTACACTTTTTAGCACTCCCTTGCGGCCCACTGAGGGTCTCTGGACCCCAGTTTAAACCCCTGCAGTAGGCGATGACCTCAGCGTGTATGAAGGAAGTCTTCCATGTTATCCTGCTATCCTTTTCCGTACCTGTTGTTTCGTGACATGCTGCTGGAAAAAGTATAATTAGCCATGGTGACACATACTACAAAACCTCATTCTACGTCACTGCAGCAAGAAAAATAACAGGTAAAGTAGATGAATATCAAACCTAGAGGGGTTTTTAGTGCATACTAAATGTGCATACTAAGTGTGGGTGATCTGATGCTTAGGTTGTGCTTCTTTCTCTGTCAACAAGCAGGAGGTTGGGTGATGCTGTTCATTTGCTTCCTGTTACAACTGGAGAGACATGTAAGTGTCACATTGCTCACCTTATTGAGATGCCAGCCTCCTTTTGTATCATCCACTGATAATTGAAGCTGAGGCCTAGGTGTTTTCTATTATGATGCACCATTCACAGCATCTGTTTTTTTGAAATTACCCAAGATGATCCTGAAATATACATATATAGCTTGCACTTTATACATAATATATTGTATAATAATTTCTATGGTGCACTATGAAACAAAAATATTTATTATACTTATACCTTATATTTTACTTATATTATACTAGGACCTTATAAAGGCAAACAGGCTAATACAAGAAATAATAACATCAGTATGATGAAGAGAACAGATTTTAAGACTTTGTTGCTTGAATATTTAAAAAAAAAAATCCAAGGAAAAAAGCAGAACAACGATAGAGGACGGTGGAGAAAGAGAAAGAAAGATAGGAACCCAAGGTGCCTCTTTTGTTTAATTAGCTGAGCCAAATTAATTAGTAACAGAAGCTTGAATTAATTATGGTTGAAAAGCGGCAAAGAGACTGACAGTCATGGTAACGTCCCCAAAGATTTACTGTTTCAGCTACTGTTATTGTGCAATTAGACAGTCTCTCTCTTTCTCTCCTGCTCATTATAATATAAATAACATTGCTCCCAAAATACAGCTTTTATTTCCTTTCTACTGCTTGTGTCATGCTGTGTGTTTCTCCTCTGAATCTGTTCTTTCTGATTGGGCTCTGTAATTTGCGGTCTTTTATTTGTTATAGTGCCTGAGTGCTTGCTGTTATTTGTTTTAGTGCCAGTGTATTATTGGACATGTTTGGTTCAAGTCACTCCACTTTACTGGTGGAGTATGAGGATTTGGGATTGCATGAGTCAATCCGCATCGGATGCTTTTGTCCTCGATAAGCTTTTTAACTAGCTTAATCAGCAAGGTCAACCTTTGTCTAGCATGATTACAATTTTTTAATTGAGTATGATTTTTAATTCCAATTTCTTAATTTGAGGTAGCAAACAGGATGCAGAATTGAATACTATAAAGTAGAATAAACATATTGAAAAGTATTAAATTTCAATATGTTGTGTTAGTTTTATCTAAATCACAGATTTTCTTGATTGCTAACCAAGCGGCAACCTCCCTCCGTTTCTCTTGAAGCCAATACGGAAGTGACTTACACTGCAATTCATCGGCTGGCCGCTAGGGACAGGCTCCAAAAGAGAGCAGAATCTCATTGACCCCCATGTTAAAATGCCCAACTTTACAGCAGAAAAACATATGTTTACAGGCTGGTACAAATTATGGTTTTGGTCTATACAGCTAATTTTGCCCTTCATGACAACTCTGAGGGGGGTGAATTTTTTTATAACTCATCCGTTTAAATTATATTAAGCCTTAAAGTTCTGCATAATTAAGGGCGTGGCCACTTGAGTGACAGGTGGATTGCCGCTGCTGTCACTACTAGCCGTTTGTCTGCTGCCGTCACGTCACCTCAGCTCCACTCACGTCCCACCTCTTGCCCATTTTCTGTTATCTGGGAGTGACACGTGGTGACGCACTGCCAAGATGGCAACGGCTGGCTTTAGGTTTCAAAACTGCTCTTCAGAAACCTACAGGTGATGTCACAGACACTATGTCCATATTTTTTTTTAGTCTATGTTGCTAACACACAATTCTGTCAAAATCAAACTTTGGCCTCAGATGACACACAAACCTAACAAATACTGCCTAGAGAACATATCAGTTTAAAACACTATTACAAAAACCTTTAATTGGGAATCAGGAATCATGTAGGTCATTGTCTGTTACTGTTTACAACATAAATGGATAGCAGCAGATACAGTAAAATACAACAATGAGCTTTAAGAAAAGTTTATTTTCATTACACTACTGTAAAATGATCTTACAATAGATGAAAAGCACTAGAAAAGAAAAGGTTCAAATTCCAAAGAATTGAACTCTGTATGCAACAAAATACAGTATACTGTCATTTACAAAACTGTAAGTCGCCTCTTGGTTCTGCAAAAATACAGTACGTGTAAGAAGTACTTAAGAGTTTGAGGGTGTAGAACATGTGCAACAGTGAAAGTTGTCTCATCTAAAGTACTGTACTGATACTGTATGTGTAAGTAGTAGATAAAACCCTGTAGACCAGCTTCCCTCATGGTCATTCCATGCACAAGAACGTGATCAACTAGAGTGCTTCATATTTCATCAGGAACAAATGTTCTTCGATTCCCCTTCCCTTTAGTTTCGTCTTCCTCTCATTTTCCTCTTCCTCTCTCTCCCACCTTTTTCAGCTCTCTCACCAGTGTTGAGATGTAATCACCTGTGGCCCCATTTATATTATCTTATAAGATTCTGATTAGTGTGTCACATAGATAAATGTGTGTTATTTGAGTTCATATTGTGACGGCTTGAGTTATTTATAATCTGTACTTGTGTCTTCTAAATGAGAACATCAAAAAATAGGGCATTTTTTTGTGTAAAGTTTTGCAGAATTATGTATTGTATTAGAACTTGTATTAAAGGGATAGTTCACCCAAAAATAAAAAAATTTGTCATCATTTACTCACCCTCAAGTGGTTCCAAATTACTACATGAGTTTCTTTCTGTTGAACACAAAAGAAGATATTTTGAAGAAAACCAGACAGTTGATGGCACCCATTGACTTCCATAGTATTTTTTTCCTACTATGGAAGTCAGTGGCTACTGTGAACTGTCTGGTTACCAACATTCTTTAAAATATCTTCTTTTGTGTTCAACAGAGGAAAGAACTTTGGTTTGGAACGACATGAGGGTGAGTAAATGATGACAAAATTTTAATTTTTGGGTGAACTATCCCTTTAAGAACTGAATGAATGATTTGGGAAATTGAGCCAGATGAATCAGTTATAGTGTGTTAGCAATTAGGGATGCACCGATGTATCAGCCGCCGATATTTATCGGCTGATTTTTGCTCAATTTACAACCATCGGCATATCAGCTGTAGCAGGAAAAACGCCGATATAACAAACCAAGGTTTATAAATTAACTGTGTGAAGGCACTGAGCTGTATAATGTCTGTTGCGTAATCCTAGCGCTGCTGTCTGCGCTTTAAAGTTAATCAAATAACAAAAGATCGCACACTATTCTTGACTAAATAACTTTTGTAACTTTCATAAGTGTAGCGGACCCCATCTGAATGATGACCAAAACTTTACTGATGTTTTATTAAGTTTATTGCGTCCGTTTTCACTCCAAACAAATCACCACAAAAGCTAAATATTACAGAGCACAAGAAGTGCGCATTAAACTCTCTCTCTCTCCATTGCATTATCATCAACATACAGCGAATTACATAAAACACTTATTACAACTAACAGTAAATAAATACATACAGATCTTATGCCTTTTCGGGGGATGCTTAATAAACGGACAGACTTTAAATCTGCAAAATAACTCCTTGTCAGTCCGTAGACTAGAACACCCGTCAAAATAAGAGTCCCGCCTTAGTAAAGGAGTGCAGATCTCATACATATTTAAACTTACAAAAAAATATTAAAATGTATACAAAAACAAATTAGAAGATTAATCACAATAAAGTCTGTTACGATAAAGGATTAATATTTAATTTATACAGTGAAGAATATGCAGTGCTATTTTACATTTGTTTACTTTATTTCTGTCCATGAAAACTTTTAAACCTACCTAAAAAGCACTGTTTATTTCATATATATCTTTGTTCTGTTGTCTTTATGTAGGCCTGCTGAATGTTAAATGGATCCAATCGATGTTCATTAAAAATTATTTGATGATGCAGCAATAAACCTGCTAGTATATTTTAATGCAGGTGTTTTTGAACTTTGCTTATTTAAAACATGATCATAATACTATCTATTTTGATGACAAAATTTCAAATAAGAGAGGAAGTGACAAATATCGGTATCGGCCAATAATTGTTTGTTAAAATCGGTATCGGCCCCCAAAAATCATATCAGTGCATCCCTATTAGCAATCAAGAAAAACTATCAACCCAATACAATACAGCAAGATATAGAAATAGGTACTGTACTTATATGATTAAAAATGAACATAAAAATCCATAAATTGTGGTCGATGAACAAGTTCAAGAGCAGAGCATCCTGGTGGAGGCTTGTTACAACTGGATGACAACAATTTGTCCCAGATGACAGCAAATCTTGGCTGTTGTGGGTCATGCATCTGATCCATTGGCAGGAGAAGGTCATGTGGTCCATATATAGGCAGATAGAGTGTAAGCAGTGTTGTTGGCCGTCATCTTGGCTGATTACTGGATACATTTGTGTTGTTTGCACCACTATATCTTGGGGCATTCACTCTGGTAAGGTGTTTAAACCCTGTTGTCTTGGTTTTATAAGGGTGAATCCAACCTCACCTGTAATAAAAAATAATTTATAGTGGACTACCAGCTAGAAGATTAGCTAAAACAGATAAAAGTACAGCACATGAACAAGAAAATACCTAGAGCAGTCAATCAGGTGTAGCACTATACTCGAGATGACAGTAATGTGTCTGTGTAGTGCTGATAGGACACAGTCAGCACTGTGATAGTATAATATAGCATGCTTGCACTGCAAATCATAGTGAATTTCTTTGATTTTCTCTGAGATTTACAAATTGTACAGCTGCTTTATCCAGGGGTGGTTGTGCTGTAAGACATGGACAATAGCTGCCAAGCTCAATAGTTGATGTTTGCATCAAATAAAAAGTTTAATAGAATTAACTATATGTTATGTTGAAAATTAATCACATATATTTCCGGAAAAAAAAAGCCTCAAATTAAACATAATTCAAAGCCATTACAATCTTGTGGCAGATGAGTGAAGAAGATAATACAAAAAAAGTGGCTTTATAAGTCAATATATTGTATGCATTATTAATTGCTTAATTTTTTTAATCATTTTAAAAAAAAGTAATTGCACTAAATTAACATGTTAAATGGCAGACCAAGAAAATATGTTATGGCAAACAATTTGGGATTTGTTTCAGATGAGCACTGCGCCAACGCGATTTTTGTTTTTGGCGTTAAGATCGGTTAGCGTCTCGTAACTCTGCAAAATATCTGTTTTTGGAAGAGAAACTGTTAGGCTTCACTGAGGTTGCTCAGCCCATCTCAGTGGGAATTGCAGAGACCTTATCATAGCATGAGGAACGGCAACACGTCTTTAATGTTGTATTAGGATTTAAATGTTTTATCTCGCAAGGAAGATGGGCTTCAAGAGACTTTCACAAGCGTATTTAAAAATGTCAATCATGGTTTTATTTACAAGACTAAATATTTAGATCAGATCATTTAAGATGTGTGAGACAGATAGTGGAGAGAAGAAGATGAGAGGGAGAAAGACTGATGAAACAAAAAAGATCCTTGAGGTTTGATATTAGGCAAATAAGACTGTTAATACAGGAATTACAGACTCGAGTGAAAGTAAAGCAAAGAAAAAATGTTTATAGTGAAAAATGTGTTGGTACCAAATGATTAATACGTTTTATATTATAATATTTAATATTATAATGTTGTGCAGTCTGTCATAACATAGACACAGTCAGTTTTACTCATTGAGAGATTTATTCATGAGGGAATAATTACCTAATAATTTTATTGGAGTCTTACACACATGATGTACAGTTAGTCTAAGCTGTGCATTAATTGCTGATCATGGTTTTGAATATCGATATATCTGCCCTTTCTAATGAACATATGAATGCACAGTAATCTCAGACAGCTATTTTATAATCCAGATATTTTCGTTTCGTTTCGTTTGAAGAACCAACTTAGACAGAGATCAGTTTTCACGATTAGAAGATCTGGCATCTGTCAAATCATATCAGATATTTTAAGCGAGATATGAAGAATGGACTTCTGGACCGAGAAATTCATGTTTATTTGTCAGCAAAAGCTTTGACAGCTTCAGGGCTTTCATGAAAACTATAGATTATACTTCCGCATTTTGTTATCCCCACCCATGGACAAGATACATACGCTGTACCAAGTCTTTCCACGCACAGCTTTTGCTTAGCGATCGTCTGCAAGCTATCAATGGTCAGCTAAAGAACTGTATTTAAACACACACAGTACACCATCGCATTATCCCTGGATAACTTTTGAATCACTATAATGAATATAGCGTATAGTGAATGATGAATAATGAATTTATGAATTCACTACGTTCGTGTTGTTTACATTATATGCACTTAGGCGCCTATTGCCAACAAAACAGACATTTGATGCAGTTTTATTCACCGCCTGGGGTTCCGACTCATGACCGGGATCATTACCGCTGTGACCGCTCCATCTTTCAGTTTCAAACGATCTGTAAATCCAGCGTAGAACTGGGCCTTGTTTATGAAACCATAAGCGCCAATCCTGAGGGCTCGAGCAGCCACGGAAAAACACAAGATATTCTCCATTCATTTTAACCAATAAAAAAGTGATTGCAACTATCAGACACGACTTTATCCTTATTTTGATAGTTAATTTAAGGCAGTTTCTATGGTTATTTTAATAACAAATAGCGCATCAATGTAATGAGTGAGCACAAAACACTCAGCTCCACTTAATGCTGGGTTCTTTGGGAAGCAAGGTTATCTTCCCATCACAACCAAAAACACACTTCTTTGGTGACATTGTTGATTTCGTGAAGTCCTGTGACCTGTGCAGCGCTGCCGATGACTTCCGTAAAGCTGAACTCGCGTTGATGGGCGTGCTCTTGCTCTCTCGCTTTGGTCGATGTGTGCGCATGCGCTCTTCCGGGAGAAGTGCCCGTATAAGGAATTCTGACCTTTATGACGTCACACAGCCCCATACTCGAAAAAAAGACCGCAAAGTTTATGAGGATTTGGAAGAGGTCTGAAAACGCGTTCTGATGACGGAAGTGATGTCTCGCACTTATACTTCAATGAGTGCGAGACATCACTTCCGTTGTCAGAGCGCGTTCAGACCTCACCAACCGGATGTGCAAGGCAGTTGGACATAATGGTGTTTTAGAGGTAAAAAAATTTATAAATACTGTTCGGTTTCTCGCACAAACCGATCGTTTCGTGTCTTAGGACATCAATGTGTCGTCACGAGCTGCAGGGTTTAATTTGGATTTGTCTGTGCATGTTTTTTTGACTCTGATGGAGTTCCCATTGACAAGCATTATACGACTGACAGACCGCAACGGTTGGAGTTAAAAATCATCATTTGTGTTCTACTGAAGAAACAAAGTCACCTACATCTTGGATGCCCTGGGTGTAAGCAGATAAACATCAAATTTTCATTTTTGGGTGAACTATCCCTTTAATTGTTATGAAAATAATGTTACAATGCAAAATGTTTTAATGGTCCTAAAGATATGCTTCATTTTCTTTTTACCAAATGCATTTTCTTTGTTTTGATGTTGAGATTAATTATGATTAAGAAATATTTGTGTGTGTTTGGAAGATTCACCCTATTGCTTTAGTCTGCTCTTAATAGTTTGTTAACAATTTTAGCTTAGACTGCAAACACCCACTTCCATAACTACACACTTTTACTATCAATATACATTTGCAAATATGCATAATTGTATTGATGTGATCAAACCCTTGATTGTGAATAATCCAATTTCTACTCTTTAAATTTCTTTATGCATAATTCTCTATTTCCGTGGCAAGCTGCATCCTAACCCTACATTGGAGCAGTGGTTTGCAACAGTTTCACAGCATTCATAAATTCTATTACGCAGCATGTCATGAGCGATATGCAGCCGGCTCCTACAGAGGCACAGTTTTTATCTGCAGGCTTGTTATCCAGTGTTAATATGCTCAAAGCTCACTTTCCTTAAAGCATAATTTCACGCCGGTGGTTGTGAAAACATCATTGATTGAACCTCAGCAGAGGTCATGCGCAACTGACAACAAGAGCAGCTGAGATACAGACACTCTAAAACCAAATCTTAGTGCTTACTGTCTTAATTTGACATTGCATATGAGCAATTTGAACCCTCAAGATAAAACCTTGAATTACAGTGGATTTATTCAGGTCATGAAACAAGAAACATGTCTATAGACTGTTACCTAAACATGGAAGTTGCTAGTGCAGACATGTTGATTTCTCTAGCAATCCACACAGCAATGCCCTGGCAACTACCTAGCAATGTTTGAATGTCTTAGACTGTGACCTAACCAAGGATGTTACTAAAGACATTTTGTTGATCACTTAGGTTTCTATTTCTGCTGCATTGCACTAGGTATCTCCGCCCACAGTCTTATTGGTCCAAAATTACACTCTGCATATATACTCTTTAATTGTGGACAAACAAATGATTTCTAGCTGGAATCTTGTCGATGCAGAAAAGAGTTTCTGATATTTGTGCCTAGTTTGAGGCTCACTTGTCTGTCTGGTTTAGGCTGGATCTGTCTGCAGGAAACTCGCCAAAAGCAAGCAGAGGAGCGAACACCCCACATTTAAGATTCAGTTTCTCTGTGATCTCTTTAGTGTCCACTCAGATCTTATTTTCTCTTCTAGCTCCCTGTGTCCTTCCTACACACGCACAAGCGCACATCTCGGTCTGCTTGCAGTCTCTTTCTCTTGCATATAATTTCTTTTAGGCGTGCTAAATGTGTAGTTTGAGATTAAGTTTGACGTTTAAAGAGAGAATCCAAGTCTGAACCAGAATACCCGCTACTGCCAGTATTTTGATTGAGCCAAAGGCTTCAGAAAGAGCTCAGACACAAAGACCACATGAAAGTCATTATTGCTCCTTAATTAAGAACAGTGACATCATTAAATATGGGTTTATGTGACATCTATCGATCTATCTACACTATATTGCAAAAAGTTTTGGGACGCCTGCCTTTACGTGCACATGAACTTTAATGACATCCCATTCTTAATCCGTAGGGTTTAATATGGAGTTGGCCCACCCTTTGCAGCTATAACAGCCTCAACTCTTCTGGGAAGGCTTTCCACAAGGTTTAGGAGTGTGTTTATGGGAATTTTTGACCATTCTTCTAGAAGCACATTTGTGAGGTCAGGCAGTGATGTTGGTGAGAAGGCCTGGCTCACAGTCTCCGCTCTAATTCATCCCAAAGGTGTTCTATCGGGTTGAGGTCAGGACTCTGTGCAGGCCAGTCAAGTTCCTCCACACCAAACTCACTCATCCATGTCTTCATGGACCTTGCTTTGTGCACTGGTGCGCAGTCATGTTGGAACAGGAAGGGGCCATCCCCAAACTGTTCCCACAAAGTTGGGAGCATGAAATTGTCCAAAATGTCTTGGTATGCTGAAGCATTAAGAGTTCCTTTCACTGGAACTAAGGGGCCAAGCCCAACCCCTGAAAAACAACCCCACACCATAATCCCCCCTCCACCAAACTTTACACTTGGTACAATGCAGTCAGGCAAGTACCGTTCTCCTGGCAATCGCCAAACCCAAACTCGTCCATCGGATTGCCAGACAGAGAAGCGTGATTCGTCACTCCAGAGAACACGTCTTCACTGCTCTAGAGTCCAGTGGCGGCGTGCTTTACACCACTGCATCCGACGCTTTGCATTGCACTTGGTGATGTAAGGCTTGGATGCAGCTGCTCGGCCATGGAAACCCATTCCATGAGGCTTTCTACGCACTGTTCTTGAGCTAATCTGAAGGCCACACGAAGTTTGGAGGTCTGTAGCTATTGCTTCAGCATGCGCTGACCCCACTCTGTGATTTTACGTGGCCTACCACTTTGTGGCTGAGTTGCTGTTGTTCCCAATTGCTTCCACTTTGTTATGATACCACTAACAGTTGACCGTGGAATATTTAGTAGTGAGGAAATTTCACGAATGGACTTAGGCTGCCACCTGTGCAATATCACGGTACCATGCTTGAATTCACTGAGCTCTTGAGAGCGACCCATCCTTTCACAAATGTTTGTAGAAGCAGTCTGCATGCCTAGGTGCTTGATTTTATACACCTGTGGCCATGGAAGTGATTGGAACACCTGAATTCAATGATTTGGAGGGGTGTCCCAATATGTTTGGCAATATAGTGTATCTATCTATCGTCTGTCTGTCTGTCTGTCTGTCTACCATCCATCCATCCATGCGTCTGTCTCTCTGTCTATCCATCTGTTTGACTGTCCGTCCATCCATCCTTCCATCCCTCCCAATTTTTGCACATACAAGCACCTCTCACATTAGAAAATATAAACATCCAGTTCTCTCTGTGACTCATTCTTGAGCGTTTGACCTTCTTTCCTCTTAAGTTACCTCATATTTGTTATTCTGTGTTTTTATCAGAGTTTTCTGAGTCTTTACCAGAGGATGACGACCAATAAATACCTGTAGATGGGTGAAATCATGCGAAGGCCTTTTTCCTCAGTTGGAACCCACTTACACACATTTGCAGAACTAAACAGCAGTCAAACTCATTTTATTTCTTTGTCTAAGGGTCACTGTCTCCACCACTGGGCTGACCCAGATAAATTCAGTTGTGTGTATTAGCTATTATTTGACTCTGGACTCTCAGGCGATTGTCACAAAAGTGCCACCCCTTCCAAAGCTACTGACCCACATTACAAACACTATGGCTGCTTACAACACTCTGGATTTCATTGAAAGTTTGACTGCAGCGAATTCTGAAAATTCCCAAACTCTCCCGCCCATTAAACCCCAGAACAGAAGGGCCTGGTTTACATCACTTACACTCACACACTGAACACACATTCCTGACACATTTAACAACTCAAATTCAGTCTTTGCTTCATTATTTCAGCAACCTGAGAATTACACAATTCTCAGGTCTTCTCTTCTGAGCTATGTGCTCCTTTCCTGCATATATCACTTGTTGTTAATTAATTTTAGTACACTGGTAATTAGAGAGGAGGGAAATTTCACTTTTTAAACACACACACACACACACACACACATTCATCTGTGAGACAGGCAGGTATTCTTAACACTAACAGGAGCACAGCTATTTTCAGCTCATTCAGTTCCTGCCTGGCTGCTCTGGTAACACAGACAGAGAGAGAGAGAGAGAGAGAGAGAGAGAGAGAGAGAGAGAGAGAGAGAGGAAGAGAGAAAGTAGGTGCTGGCAAAGCCAAGTCCTGATAGAATACATTATTTTTTGTAAGACTGATAAACTAGGTGGAATTGCATCATGTGTTTCTGTGTTTACTGCTGGCATGTCCGCTGTCAATCATGTTATCTTAAAAAAAAAAATGTATTCAAGAGATCCAGTCAACAAGGTCAGTTAAATCTTTTTCAGAGCCTGATGCTGTGGATTAAAAATAATTATGTAAAATCATATATATATATATATATATATATATATATAACAAATATAGGTTATATATATATGAAGGTTGAGCGTGTGTGCTCAACCTTCAAAATACTTTGGTAGCATTGCCTTAGCAGTGCAGTGTGCTTCAGAAACCCTACACCTTCCCCAGCTCCACCTGTATAGATCTGCTACGGGTAATTCATGTACACTATATTGTACAGCAGCAGCATCTTGCTCACAGCAGCGTGTCATGTATGTACTGGCAGTAGCAAGTCCTGTACTTGCTCTGCAGCAGCAGCAGCAATAAAAGCAGCAGCGTAGCAGATCTATTCCACCAAGATGAAACATACAACATTGTCATATCCATTACCATACCAAACACTCAGAGAGTTGTCATGACAGAAATATATATTTATATATATTTAAATGTATGTATTTGTATTTGTTTTATTTGAAATATTATATATTATAAAACAAAATCTAAAATATGTGTGTACATACACCGATCAGGCATAACATTATGACCACCTTCCTAATATTGTGTTGGTCCTTCTTTTGCTGCCAAAACAGCCCTGACCCGTCGAGGCATGGACTCCACTAGACCCCTGAAGGTGTGCTGTGGTATCTGGCACCAAGATGTTAGCAGCAGATCCTTCAAGTCCTGTAAGTTGCGAGGTGGAGCCTCCATGGATCGGACTTGTTTGTTCAGCACATCCCACAGATGCTCGATTGGATTGAGATCTGGGGAATTTGGAGACCAAGTCAACACCTCAAACTCGTTGTTGTGCTCCTCAAACCATTCCTGAACCATTTTTGCTTTGTGGCAGGGCGCATTATCCTGCTGAAAGAGGCCACAGCCACCAGGGAATACCGTTTCCACAAAAGGGTGTACATGGTCTGCAACAATGCTTAGGTAGGTGGTATGTGTCAAAGTAACATCCACATGGATGGCAGGACCCAAGGTTTCCCAGCAGAACATTGGCCAAAGCATCACACTGCCTCCGCCGGCTTGCCTTCTTCCCATAGTGCATCCTGGTGCCATGTGTTCCCCAGGTAAGCGACACACACGCACCCAGCCATCCACGTGATGTAAAAGAAAACGTGATTCATCAGACCAGGCCACCTTCTTCCATTGCTCCGTGGTCCAGTTCTGATGCTCATGTGCCCACTGTTGGCGCTTTCGGTGGTGGACAGGGGTCAGCATGGGCACCCTGACTGGTCTGCAGCTATTCAGCCCCATACGCAACAAACTGCGATGGACTGTGTGTTCTGACACCTTTCTATCAGAACCAGCATTAACTTCTTGAGCAATTTGAGCTACAGTAGCTCGTCTGTCGGATCGGATCACACGGGTCAGCCATCGCTCCCCATGTGCATCAGTGAACCTTAGCCGCCCATGACCCTGTCGCCGGTTCACCACTGTTCCTTCCTTGGACCACTTTTGATAGATACTGACCACTGCAGTCCGGGAACACCCCACAAGAGCTGCAGTTTTGGAGATGCTCTGACCCAGTCATTTAGCCATCACAATTTGGTCCTTGTCAAACTCGCTCAAATCCTTACGTTTGCCCATTTTTCCTGCTTCTAACACATCGACATTCAGGACAAAATGTTCACTTGCTGCCTAATATATCCCACCCACTAACAGGTGCCGTGATGAAGAGATAATCAGTGTTACTCTCTTCACCTATAAGTGGTCATAATGTTATTCCTGATCGGTGTAAATATATATATATACACACACCGATATATTTTAAACATTATCATAAATATAATGGCACTTAAAATTATAATAAATGTTTATTATATTTACAGTGATATTTAAGTAAATATAAGTGTAATATATACAATTATATTTATTTATATTTATTTTATAAATGCATATTATATTTTTACTATATATTAAATAATTGTTTTTAAAAGAATATATTTTAATATTTTTATAAGCTATACTCACTATTGACTAAATCTGTGTTGATTACCAAAGACAATAATTCAAATGAATCCCTCAATTTGTAAAAATGAAGGGAAAACACATTTACAGTAGCACACTTCAGTGCTTCACACAGGTTTGAAATATACTTGTGGTGGTAGCCAGGTGAAAAAAACTACTACCCACGACACAAAAATGGTCTACTACATGTGACAAACAACAAATAATGTGTGATTTTTAACAATATTTTTATTTATTGAAATTCATTTTAATTACATAGGCTACAATTACATTTAATTACATACTAATGTTATGCATTATTAAGCATTGTAAATCATTATGTAAAATTACAGCATTTAAATGGTAGAGTTCTCCTTGCTTTCATATAGTGTGTCTCTCAGTGAATGGGACACAGATTTTACTGTGGGGGAGCATCCCAGCTAGAGACTACAATAATTTACTATGAATTAAATGGAAATCAAATTAAATACAGTTTACCAAATACCAATAATGCTCAGAAGAAAAAAAAAACTTAGCGTGTGACTTTTAATTATAAATAAGCCTGAAATACACCAGGACTCTTATTTTGAAATGTGTATACTATTGCGGGGTGATTCTTCAGATGAGAGAGATAAAATATGCTTTCTTACAACCGTCTACAAAACATATTGTATAAAAGCCATAAAGTACACAGTGTCGTAATTCATCAACTCAAGTTCATTAGCAATTGCTTGACATAAATGTGCGCTATCCATTGATTGGGAATCACTTTGAAGCAGTCTGAAGCGATGTTGCGCGAGCCTGTAGAACGCGCAATAGCGCCACCTTTGTGAGATATCCACCCCGTCTCTGCAGCGCACATGGGAATGTCACTATGTCAGCGGGAGTAAACTACAGAGCCCCGCACATGACATGCAGGAAGAAAAAAAGTAAATCGTGCGCACGATTTACTAATTCGTTCCCTCGATTTAATAAATTGTGCGCACAATTTACTATTTCGTTCCCTCAAAATCGAGGGAAAGAATTAGTCAATCGTGCGTATGATTTATAAATTGAGGGAACGACTTAGTAAAGCGTGCGCACGATTTAGCCTACTATTTTTTTCCTGCATGTCATGTGCGGGGCTCCGTAGTAAACAGTAATGTTCTCGCGCACACATAACAAGCAGGTACAAAACGCATAGGGCAAGGGGAGATTTTCCACTAGTTATTCGATCGCAGGTGGTTTCATTATCTCAGGCGGATAAAAAAGTATGAGAGGATAAAAATAATAAAAGCAAAAACGTGTCTCCAAATATACTTGGGCGGCCCGCCCAAGTAAAGTCTATGTGTGGGAAGCACTGCATTTACTATGGGACATGCGAACTGCACCACTGTACGTAAGTGCACTATTGTACACAAGATTTTACAAACTGAGTCAAATTTTCAGCAGGATGCCACACAGGCGGAATGTTAACTGGTATTGAGCCCGAAACATTCTTTTAATGTTGCTTCTTCGCACTGATATATCCATCAGAGGCCTGCGTGACTGGAGTGTTATAATCCTGCAGCGCTGCACTGCAGTGAGCCCTGTTTATGTTTGGGTTTTGAGTTTACATGCTGTGACGTCACCACCTCGCCTTACAAAGCCTGAGCTGGCTCCCCCGCCGTGACGGCCTATAACATCAAAGAATTCACTGAGGCAACACGGCATCCGGCGTGAAGCAAGAGAATTTCTGGCGGATCCAGATACAGATTGTGTGTGTGTGTGTGTGTGTGAAGGACTAGAGATGGGGTGATTTGGGAAATGTGCATATCAGCAAAGAAACGTCAGTTTATCGTAGATCTGGAGGGAACAGCAAAGGAGAAAACAGCAGAGAAGGCAGAGAGAATGATGCTGATTATGGATATGTCCCGAGGTTCAAAAGTCTACTTGTGCATTGCCGCAGTGTTTTATGGGTGTTTCTTCACACTCTTAAAAATAAAGATTCTTTATTAGCATTGATGGTTCCATGAAGAACCCTTAACATCCCACAAAAGTTTCTTTATAGTGGAAAAGGGTTCTTTAGATTTTTAAAATGTTCTTTTACACTATGGTTCTTTGAAGAACTGTTAACTGAAAGGTTCTTTGGGGAACATTGCTGTGAAAAACCCCTTTTTGAGTGTATGGGTACTTTTGGCCCTGAGGACAATGTGCAAACTCTAATTAATTTAATTTGTCTACTGTTTAACAGTGTATACACATCAACAGTGTATACATATCACAGGAAACTTCTGTCATTGTTTCCGAAAGCCATAAAAATTCTCACCTTATTTCCAGCACATCTCAAATTCTTTTGGAAATAACATTTTAAACATTTTAGGAGTAAAATGGCTAACTCCTTTGCTTGCTTTGACTTATTTTATAGCTAGCATCTTATGTATTATAAATACACACAAATAAATAATATTTTCACAATTTATGTATAATTTGACAAAATTACAGCTTGATAGGAAATGATGGTCAATATAGAGAGAGTAAGTTGCACATGACTATAAGTTGCACCAGGTCAAAATTGCATTAAGACTCAAAAGAAGCAAACAAAACAGATTAGTTGGTTTATAAGTAAAAGATTTTACATTTAGAAATAATGTAAAATATTGGTAAATAAAACTAAATGTTTACAAACATTATAAACACTATAAACAGTATTTTAGTTCCCCTCACTCCATAACAAATCCTTTAGATTTAAGGGTATTCAGAACAGAACATGAAAAATATAAGTATAAAACAAACATAAATTATAGTGTCATTTATTATAAACAACATTTATTATAAACACCTAGCCTAAACAAAACTGAAACTACCGGTGTGAATGTGCTATACAAATTTGGGCTCACGTATACCTCACTCATTTGTGTGCACTTTGCGGATGTTTCGTTTGCTTGATGTTAATTGTATTATATAAGTCTCTGGAATAGACGTTGCAGCTCGTTTCAGATGATTAAAAAAACTATACTTTTATTACAGAAAATACGGTATTTTTGAAAAATAGTCACGAAAATATTGATATTGTTATACAACTGTAAAACAATAAAAGAAACAATTAAGATGTTAAAATATGTTATATTTTATAAACAACCCCTGTGACATAAAAGTTCCTGAAGTTGAGGAAACATCCTATATTTAGTTTGATGTAAACATTATTCACACTTAAGTGAAAATTTCACCTGAAGGCCAGATAATTGTGCAGCTTGTGTGTGTGCATGCTAAGTAAGGTGCAATCATGGAGATTCACAGAGTGAAAGAGAGAACATGCAGTTGCTGTGTGTCATTTCTGTGCCTCTAGTGGCACCAAACGGAAGTGCAAAAAAATAATTTTCAGTATTTTCCAAATCAGCAGTGCTTGCTTGTGCAAAACTTGATGTCACTTTGCTAAAGTTTTCTGGGTGGTGGCCAGAATGCTACTGTGCAGTTGCTAAGATGTTGTGAGGGGTTGTGAGTTGTTTTTGGGTTGCTATGCAGTTGCTAAGCTAGACTCGCAGTTTTTTGGCCCAGAATGAAAAGGAGCTTTTTTTTTATCATCATAAAATCATTTGGGCACGGGATTTTGTCATGTTAAAATCCCTGAACTCTAAATAACTCTAAGTTTTATTGGGTGTAGGAACTGAGTTACTGTTAGCTTAAAGGGTTAGTTCTCCCAAAAATGAAATTTCTGTCAATAATTACTCACCCTCATGTTGTTCCAAACCCGTAAGACTTTCGTTCATCTTTGGAACACAAATGAAGATCTTTTTGATGAAATCTGAGAGCTTTCTGTCTGTCCATTGACAGCTACGTAACTACCACTTTGTCACTTCAAAAAGTTCATAAAGAGATCGTAAAACTAATCCATATGAATTGAGTGATTTAGTCCAAATTTTCTGAAGAGACTTGATCGCTTTTTATGATGAACAGATTTAATTTAGGCTTTTACTCGCATATAAACATTGATCAGCGAACATAAACAGAAGCTCAACCGAGAGAACAAACCTCTGCCAGAAGCTCAAACGTGATGCGTAACACACTAGAATGAACCTCATTGGTTCTCGCACGTGTCAAGCAAACATGCTTGAGCTTCCGTTTACCACAACTGATGTGTGAGCTGGTCAATGTTAGGGGTGTAACGGTTGTCGGTAAAATATCGAACCGTACCGTTCTCCACCCACGGTTCGGCATGCACTTGCACCGCGGTTAATCTCAAAATCTGACGACATTATATTATCTATATTATGGTTTGTTGAAAATAACACATAAAACAGACAGACAGATTTTGGCTAATGTATTTTTCTGTCACTCTTTTGTAAACTTTGTTCAATGCCGTATGCTCTAATATCACCAGTCATTTACGCCGTCAACACCCAGGTGTTGATAGCACGAACAGCACACATTGCTATCTGTGTTTAAACTAAATTAATTTGTGCGTGTTTTAAAACCTTACCCATTTAAACATTTAAGCAAAAGAAAGCGTGAAAGAGAACTCGTGCGCTGTAGGAATGAGAAGATTTGTGCGTGCACTAGAGCTGCACGATTCTGGATAAAATGAGAATCACAATTTTTTGGTTTCAAATAGAGATCACGATTCTCCCACGATTCTGAATATACAACCAAACAAAATAACATCTAATTTCCTAGAGGTTCTGACAAAATATAAATTGCTGACTCTAATTGCTGGAAAATGTTTGAATGAATTATTTAAAAAATGGTTTTGAATGAATTCAATGACTCATTAATAAATACTTGTTTCATTGCTGGATGAATCAGTGTTTTTGAACGAATCTTTTAAATGAACGATTCAATGACAAATACATTTTTTTAACAGTTAGTTGTCGCCACCTAGTGGAATTTGATGTAATTGATACAACCGTTATTTGACGTGCGAAGTTCGTTTCAAAAGGTAGTTTGCTCTATTTTGATCGCTATCCTAGTCATCGGTGTTTAAATACTAACTTAAAACATATATCTCAGTACTTCTGTGATAATGTGAATATTTGTAACACAGAAATAACTAATGTGTGATTCAAAACGGCTCTCTCTGGCTCTGGCAGCACGAACACAGATTTGAATGTTCCGGTATGATTTTGTCAAAGGTTTAATAGACGCGGGAGAATCGTTGTCATTAATAAAGTAGGACAGCGTGGGTGCTTGAATGGAGATCGCGATCTTTTTACGATTAATCGTGCAGCTCTAGCGTGCACACATCTGAAGCGTACACGGAGAGCGACGTCTTTCAAGTCTTTTTGCGCTTTAACGGACAAATTCACACAAAATTTTCAACCTGCCCATCTTGTTGAGTATCCTAGCAAACGTAGTAGGTTATGTCTTAAGTGAACGTAAACAGTTGAGAAAGACAACACGTGTATACTGTACATTGGATCTGTGCATTGTCTTAAAGTGACAGCAGCCTATCAAACAACAAAAGACATCAAAATCACTCACTGCTCTTGACTGAATAGTTTTTTAATCTTTATATAATTTATACAGTGAAGATTATTGCAGTGTTATTTTATATTTGATTACTTTACTCAATTTCTTTACCTGAAATTTGCTGTTAGATACCTAAAAGCACTGTTTATTTTATTTGTATCTCTGCTGTATTGTATCTATTTGTGCTACTGCTTGTAGTTGGATTAATTTGTTTTCACTTTCTTTATTTTCTTTCTACACCACTAATGTGTGTGTGTGTGTGTGTGTGTGTTCTTGTATACATGGTTTATGAGGACACAAATGTGTATAATGACATGGGTATTACAACGTAAACATGGTTTATGAGGACACTTCATCTGTGCGCGTAAACCAAATGGCTTAAAAAACATACTAAACAGTGTTTTTTTGAAATTCAAAAAATGCAGACAGATTTCTGTGATGGGTAGGTTTAGGGGTAGGGGTAGTGTAGGGGGATAGAATATACAGTTTGCACAGTATAAAAACCATTACGCCTATGAAGAGTCCCCGTAAACCACATATACAAGTGTGTGTGTGTGTGTGTGTGTGTGAAAGAGAGAGAGAAATGTTGACATTTTAACGATAGTGAAAGTAAAGACAACAATACAGGAAATTATGGGGAGAAGAATGAGGAACAGGATCGGGACGCAACAAAAATAATGCACTGCAACATGATATTGAAGTAAACAAATGTTTCACACACGCTGTAGCTTTTGAAGCTTATTGACTAGAGATCATCACTTCACTGAATGGCGAGTTGGTGACTGTGACCCACAGGTGACTTGATGCAGTTACTGTATGTAACCAAATAATCAATACTGAAGGGAAAGGGAGGGTGAAATTTTAAGAATCAGTCATTGAAAAAACCCACATTGATCAACCAGTATTGGAGGAGGATTCGTCCTCTTTTACGTCACTAAATAGAGTTCATAACCAAGAGGGTTTGGGAATCAAACGTGCTTTAAAACAAAGCCAATTTCGAAGTAATAGAAGAAAAGTTGAGTGCTTTTTCTGAGGATTATTAATATCTCTGTCTACATACTCGTTTTTCTTTTTGTTATAAATGACAGTGATTCTTTTTGCCCTTTTCATTTATACAAACCGCGAGAAGGGGAAAAAACAAATAGATGGGAGTGAGAAATGATCTTTAGAGTTTAGCCATAGGCTTACTGCATGTCACAATGGTCTATGAATCACACTCTCTGCAATAAAGTACATTTTTCAAAGCGTTTACTGTGCCTGCTGTATTGTTTAAACACATCTACACAACACCCTGAATAGCTTTCATGGTACTTTTCTGTATTGTTGTCCAGATGCTGCATGCTAGTAAAATGTACAACGCCAGCATTTCTAAGTCCAGTTACATCATGGGCATCCATGTGTCGGACTAAGTAACTGTCTGTCCTGCCCCCAGGCAAAAACTGCTTAGATGAGTCAATATTCACTGTCAATGTATGTTGCTGTGATATCAACTCTCATATTCTGAATCACTGTTTAAAGTCGAATGGAATCAGCAACGTCAGTATTGAAGGTAAGTTATGAGCAGCGCTTGAAATCTACTGTTCCTGGAGAGCTTGCTGGTCACTCACCAGTGGAATAATAGAATTTCTTTTGCCTTCACAACCACAGGGAAAATGTCACCGATAACAAATTCACTCCATATCCCTTTCGAACACACACACACACACACACATATAGGAAATAGCATTGGACATTGTGAGTGAGTGTATGTGTGTGTCTAAACCATTTTGTTGTATCTGGTAACCCAGTAGTTGATGCTTTTTCAATAGCGCACACAGAGAGATGTGCAGTTGAATGCCATCTAAAACCATTTGAATATAACAGCTGCATCTGCAGTGAAATGCATTTTTATTGATCTGCTCTTAGATGTAGGAAAAAACACTACTCATAATGTAAAGAATCAAAACTCACAGATTGCAGGTGGTGGGGGTTTTAACTTGTTTATGTTGACTGTAACATTGGGTGACCAAAATAATATATAAATAATATAATAAATATTCATGTTATTCGATATATTCATATCATTAGTTAACTAATAGGAGTTTTTCAATGGCTTAGGGCGTTTTCACACCTATGGATTGTTTGTTTTGTTCCGAAACGGACTAAATTTGTTACAATGTTGCATTTTCTTCTTGGTTCGATTTGCTTTCACAAGGCAACATTTCAAAGCATACCATGCGTTTATGCAAGTCACATGCGAGTACAACTGTCCTCTTATTGATCAGAGTTTCTTCAGCGTCATCCATCAAAATAATGATTGACAAGTTCGCTCCATGAGCTTATTGTGGCTTTATTTGTAACTGTTAAATTATATACTACATTCGTATACTGTGGCAAATTCAAATGCGCTCTCTCTGACTCTCCCAGCGCTGTCTAGTAGGCTAAATGTGTCGAGACCATATATGAATGTTATAAAGCAGGTAGAGCCGGAATCAAGGCTTCTTTGGGACAGCGTTCTCTACACAACATTTTAAGATGAAGAGGTGTTCTTTGGTTTTCAACTATGGTAAATAATGTGCTCACTCACAGAATAAGACACTACTGCTTTTTATATAACACATTATATGAATTATATACGTTATGAATTATATCGCTTGGTTCGTTGGTCCGTTGGGTCAGATTGCTTTCACATCTCAAGCGAACCGCTTTCAAGTTAGCTTGAAAGCTTGATTGGTCCGCTTTTGGTGTGCACCCAAGTGCGATTGCTGCATTCACACCTGCCCAAACGAACCGCACAAGCGGGACAACGGACTCTAGTGCGATTCAACCTGACTGAATGAGGCAGGTGTGAAAGCACCCTTAAAGACTATTTTCTCTGACCTTCAACAACAAAAAATCTTTTGACTGTGACATGGTTTTTGAAAGAGAAATGTTACTATTTTTTATATTTTTTAAATTCTTACAAAGTACACAAAATGTAAATAATACTTCTAGTGTTACAGGTAACTGTGTTAGTTTCTGTTGTGGGTGGATTTTGCTTATGTTTGGTTCTGTTTTCTGTGTTTGTAGTTTGTTTCCTTGGTTACTCATTGTTTGATCATTATAACCTGTGGATTGTTTAGTTGAGTGGTTTGTTCAGTGTATAGTGTATTTGTATTTAATTCTTATAATTTTATTGGGAATTACTCAGTTTCCACAACACAAGGTACTGTACACTGAAAGAAAAATGGTATAGAAACAATTTTCACTCAGAAATTTCTAGTAAATTTCACAATTAAAGGATTAGTTCACCCAAAAATGAAATTTCTGTCATTAATTACTCACCCTCATATCGTTCCACACACGTAAGTCCTTCGTTCATCTTCGGAACACAAATTAAGATATTTTTGATGAAATCCGAGAGGTTTTTTAATCCTCCATTGAAAGCAACGAAATTACCACATTCAATGTTCATCAAAAATATCTTAATTTGTGTTCCAAAGATGAACAAAGGTCTTATGGGTGTGGAACGACATGAGGGTGAGTAATTAATCATTTTTGGGTGAACTAACCCTTTAAAAACAAAGAAATGGCACACTGTAAACCCATAACGCTCAAAATACTTAATTGGTTTGAGTAGAACAAACTTAAATTAGACAAATTAATTCAGTTAAATTAACTTATGAGTATTTAGAACTTCCTTTTTGTTTTGAGTTCAGCACTGACATATTTCAAGTAAACTGAACTGTTTCATTGCTTTGAGTTTTATGAACTCATTTCTTTTAATTTAGTCTAACTTAAGTTTAACTGAAACTGGGCTGGGATTTGTTTATAATAAACAAATCCCAGTATGCTTTGCCCGTGGCACTCAAAAGGGAGAGTAAATGCTAAAATTAAGTGTTATATAATGTTTTTTTGTGCGAGATTAATGGTAAGGGAGATTTAGTAGTGATTAATGATTTGTTATGCTAATTTAGTTTCTGTTAATGTGGGTTTAATGCTGCTTGGTTTGAGAGCAGGTAAGTTACATGTTTTAAGTTGCTGTACACATTCAGTAAGTGCTATACCATGCTATTGTTAACATGTTAGCACATTAGCAAGTTGGCATTTTCTGAATTAGTTTATTATAGCTAGCAAAATATTTACGTTGAGAGAACCTGATAATTTTAAGTTACATGTATAAATTAGTGTACTCAATTATTTCAAGTTAAGAACAATAAAAATGTATGAGTACAAAATAAAAATAAAACTTACTTTGAGGTTCTTAACTTAAAAATTCTCATTCAGCTTTTTTGAGTTCTGACAACTTGTTAGGGTTTACAGTGCAAGTAACACATTTTGAAGCAATAACTGAAATAGTATTTTCTTGTAAAGCCTACTCCTATAATGTTTGTTTTATTTACAACTTCAAAAAATTATTTTTTACAGTGTATGTGAGTTGAGTGAACATGGTAATTTTATGTTATGAAAACTCAATTAAAATGTATGGAAGCACTATCCACATAAAAAGCTAAAATCAAATTAAACCAAATAATATGCATGTTTTTATGATGTCAGTAGTAAATCATGTGGTACATGGGTTATATGTGTTTGTATGTGAGTTAGGTCTTAATGAGTTTGATATACTGCATAAGTGAGAATGAGCTTGTGTGTGCATTTGTATGCATTGTGCATGTATTTTCTATACATGGGGACATTAAAGTAACACTGGTCACGGTGTTCCTGCTGTTTCAGGCAAATGTACATGCAGTACTTTTTCAACTATAAAGTCACACATGCGTGAACAAACTCTGTTCTCTGTGTGCATATGTGTGTTTATCTGGTTGGCCCTGACTGAGGTGGGTCATGCCAATCTCAGGAGAAACCCATATGGCTCCTGCCCTGCAGTGGTCCCCCTCGGGTCAATGTCACAAAAGTTTATAAAAGACAAAGTAGTGAACAGAAGGACAAATGAAACGTTCATGGAAAATAAAATCATGCTGAACCGAAAGAGATTTCATTTGTTCAAATGCCATTGCAATTATTTTTTTCAATATTTCATCTATTAAAGTCACAAATTCTCAAAAATGTAATTAAAATTAAACAACACAATTCTTGAATATTTCATACTTAAATTAAAATCCTGTGTTGTGACTATATGAATCCTTTTTGTTGACAATTGTAGATTTTTAGTTCCTAGCATGCTTTGCATGAGACTGGATTTGGAGAGTAAATGTTGAAAATAAGTCTTATTTTATGTGTTTTTGAGTAATGGGAAAGTGTTTAGTTTTTAGTTATGATGAAGATTTTGAGGTTAGCATTGAGCAGAAGAGTGTAGCTTGAGCTTAGGTTGTGGGCGGCTACTTGAAAATTATGATGTGGAGTTTTTCAAATGTTGTACTAATAGAAGCTCAGTGGCAAATCACTTTTTATTATATCATACTTGATGTTTTGCATTCTAATATATGCTATGTTAGTGTAACTGATTGATTTGATTTACACTCCAGAGGAACTTCAATTAACTTTCTGCAACAAAGCACTTTTTGTTTGATTGAACTTGTTTGTTTTATGAACTTAAATTAATTGTGTGGAGATGTTTTCCAAATTAAGTTTTTATTTAATTTAAAAACTCATCTAATTTTAACAAATTTAATTTAAAAACTAGCTTTAATTTTATTTTCATTTTATTATCAAGTTGTTGTTTTTAGTGAAGAAAGTGCTGTTTTATGGTCATTCATGTTCAATTCTATTAAATATAAAGTAATATGTAGTAGTGTTTTTTTTTTTGTTAGAAAAGCTATGCTCTAAGAACTGGAGAGAAAATGATAAGAGAGCGAGAGGCTGAAATAGAAAATGAAACAATTTATTGAAAAAGATGCTTGTTATGGTGTGAAAGTGTATGTCAGTGAGCTCAAGAATCTGACAAGTCATGAGAGATTGTTGTGAGGAACAAGAGATGAGAGAAATGGATGGAGAGATATTAGAAGCTAAAGTGGAAGAGACACGGGTACATGCACTCAAGCATGAGACTCTCGCTCTCGTTTCACTTTATTCAGTTCATTTATGACAGTGGCAGAGAGGGTTTGAATGTTCTCAGAAATATTTTAACCGACAGTCAGACACGAGATCTCCAGATAAAGCTGGAATTAAACCCTTCGAGAAGCTTAGTTCTGCTTTTGTCTGTGAGTCGACCCACTTAAGATGGGACATCACATGCAGTCAGAGCGAGTGTGAGACATCATGTCTGGACATTATGATGAAACGCCAAAAGAGTCTCTGGGAACGGCTGAGCGGGAGCTAAAACTGGCTCTATGACATCATAATCACCTCAAATTAAAGGAACAGTTGTAATTTGAAAAGTCACTCATTTACTGTCATGTCATTCAAACGTCAGTGATTGTGCTTTCTACTGTGGCACACAAAATGTGTGCCACATGTTTTAAACAATGTGAATGCTACATGTTCCCATACAATAAAGCCATGGTTGTCAAACTGGAAAAAAGCACCTTAAAAGTAGTTTTTATGCCTTTTGCTCTATTTTCCGAGTCTTGCAATAGTTTTGTGTGAGGAAAACACAGAAGTTTAAGTCATTAGTCACTGATTCCCTTCTGCCATACTTTGAAAAAAAAAATTGGTGCAGGATTTACTTTTTAATTTGTGAAAATTTTTTTTTGCAATTTAAAAGTTAAAATTGTTTAAATTATTTTTGTGTAAAGTGAAAAGAAACGGCAAGCAACTTTGAATTAAATGTGAAATTATGAAGTAGAAAGACTGAAATTGTATTTTCTTGTAAATCAAATCTCATTTGCACGTTTCACAGATAACCATACAGGTTTAAAACAACATGAGGATGAGTAAACAATGACAGAATTAAAATTTTTGGGTTAACTGTCCCTTTAAAAGGTGATCTTATTTCTTTATCACAAGCTATGTTTCCATCCACCTATTTTTATGGGACATTGCATAAAAAAACGCTGGATGGAAACATCAAGATGTGCATAAATTCAAAAATGCGCATAAAAAAGTATGCGCTCAATTGAGGCGGATCTCATAAGAAGACATGCATATAAACTACGATGGAAACACATTTACTGAACAAATCCCTCAATGCACAACAAAAAAACAGTGGCTTCCTCAACAGTAGCTGTGATTGGATAACTGGACTAACCAGCGAATCAGTTTCATTGCACAGCATCTCAAATGTTGGTTTGATTATTCTGAAACTCCTGAGCCAAAGTCTGTCATCAGAATGATTTGGTATAATGACCTCCCAGAAGCGTCTTACACGATTGCGTTCACAAACACCAGGCCTCCGAATGCAAGATAACATGACAGCGTTTGTTGCACTTTGCACACTCTGAGGCACAAGTCATTTATGATAGAGGAAAAAAGAGCCACAGTTTCTTCCCCGATTGCAGCAACTTCCATTTTTGTTACAGATATTTTGCGCCAATTTCCCAGGAAGTGATGATTTTCTTCTCTTGAACACATGGGATGGAAACACTTCTTTATTTGCAAATTATTTATGCGATAATACAATTTTGTGCATAAGTTATTATGCCCCTTTTCACAAGATGTAATATAAGTCTCTGGTGTCCCGAGAATGGGTCTGTGAGGTTTCAGCTCAAAATACCCCACAGATCATTTATTATAGCTTGTCAAATTTGCCCCTATTTGGGTGTGAGCAAAAACACACGATTTTTGTGTGTGTCCCTTTAAATGCAAATGAGCTGCTGCTCCCGGCCCCCTTTCCAGAAGAGGGCGGAGCTTTAACAGCTCGCGCTTCAGTTGCTCAACAACAACAAAGCTGGAAAATCTCACGCAGCCAAAATGACGATTATCAGTAACGGTGTTCAGCCTTACATTGTTCAAACCGGACACTGATGGAGAGACTCAGGAAGAAGTTACAACTTTTAGAATGCATCTGGATGTTTCTGAATGGTTAGTGGATAAATTTATGTAGTTGCTGTGGAGTTGATTCAACTCATCGACTAGCATGTGCCGTCATGTTAATCTTTTGTGCAAAAACCAGTATGAACGTCCACTATACATAGCGTACCTGTTTGCCAAACAGAGCCATACACACCAGGCTAACGTTTATGATTACTATCAAATGCTGTGAATGGTCTAATATTTTTTCCAAAATATCGCTCGGACAGAAACGCTCCTTTTTTAGCAATCGAGCTTGCCAGGGTCAACTTGCAGGTTGTCCAAGCTAACGAGACTCTAAATAGTGTTCGTGTGCAGCCAACGACAGTTAGCATGCTTTGCTCAAACTTTTGCCATGGCCTTAGAACTGGTACACCGTTTTCGCTAGCGAAAACAAAATGGCGGCGCCATGGGTGGAAACGTGCAGATTAAGGAGTGGTGATATTATAATAAGATCCCCTTCCTACATCACAAGGGGAGCGAAATCTGAGCAGCTCATTTTTTCACATGCTTGCAGTGAAAGGCTTGCCAAAACAAAGTTACTGTGTTGTCCTTTTTCACGTTTTCTGGGTTGGTAGATGCACCGGGGACCCAATTATTTCACTTAAACACGGAAAAAGTCAGATTTTCATGATATGACCCTTTAAATTCACAACTTTGGATGGAAACTGCTAATGACATGAGAATTGTTTAGATATATATTATTTTTGTATGTGTTGCTGTTTGCTGAAAGTGTTTTCTCTATTATAATGCTCCACCATTGACATTTCACATAAATGACAGAGCATTTAACAGAACAGGACGGAGTACCAAGAGAATCCATCATAGGTCTCTATGTGGGGATTAAGTTTGGGTTAAACTGCTTATTTCTATTCTGAGATGTACTTTCAGAACCTTTCTGGGTCATGTTTACGTGTGCACCAAGACATTGGGTTGTCAGATCGAGGGTCTGTCACAGTCATAACACAAAAACACACACACTCTTGTGACCGCAAGTATGTGAGAGGATTGGCGACGTCTCCGCAGAGGTCACACCTCCCGCAGTGACAGTGTTAGCTGGAGAGAGCTGAAGAGAGAGTGAGTCAGTGAATGAGTGTAACGGGGTTGACTTCAGGGGGGAACACAGGCGCCCCTTCTCTAGTGATGCATTCAATCGAAATGCTACAAATGGACATTGTCCTCAAGTACTACAGAAATGGATAAGAACGATGTCATTTGAGGAGGTATAGGTGTTTTTGTGATCAGCTCAGGGACCCTCAAATATGATGATCCCCTCGTGAGGGACTCCCTTTTTAAAATCTATCTAAATATTGTCCTTTATACAGACTCACTTATTCTCTTTGTGAAAATGTTTATAATATTGTATGTTTTTTGTACAATTAAATTATTAACTTTTAATATTGTCACTTAAAGCAAATCTTTAAGTGAGTGAATTGTCTTGATTTATGAGAGAACAAAATTGAAAATGGGCTCCATTCAACCACTCACTTGGTATAAAAGCTCTGGAATAACCTCATTATTTTTATTTAAAAGTAACATGGCAACAAAATAAATGTGGTATTTTGCAGAAAAATTAAGTTCTGAGGTGCTGAAAAAAATCCTACCCGTCAAAGGGTTAAGATGCCATTTATGTATCTTCTAGTTTAGAACAGGTGAAGAACCTGTTATCTGTCTTATCTTGCCTCGCAAAGGAGATTGCACTATTGATCAGAAGTGTCCCACGCTGCCTCACTGTGTTGTTTTTATTCCATTCTGGAGGAAAGTAACAGAGAGCCGAAGGACAACAGTGTTGCTTTGTGTAACGTCTCCATCTTGTGTTTTTCTAGGGTAGTGCTCTTTTAAAAATGTCTACCTTATCTCATGTTCTCAGATGTATACGTCACATGACAAGGATAATAATTTTTATCACGTAATCTGAATAAAATATCTGACTTTCTGCCTGTGATAAGAGATGTTCTCTAATAAGAGCCATTTTGATTGTACAAAATAGAGAAAATTCTGTTTTTTAAGGAGTAAATTACCATGTTGTATTATGGATTTATTTATTATTACTTGATAGCATAACACATTTGTAACTATTTGTAGGCCTGTTCAGATTTTTTTTAGATTCTTACTTGTATATTTAGATTCTTCTTGTATATTAAAGGTACACTATGTAACTTTTTTGTTTAAAATTAATTACATTTAAACAATGAGTCAATACATCATCAATACTTTTTCCAAAACATGTTTTTGTCTTGCCCTGATTCACCATTGTAAGACTATTATGTGTTTATAATTTAGACCAAGCGGGATGGTTTTCAGGAAATAGAGAAAGTTGGGAGTCACTCATATCAATTCATACGATTTGTCTAAACCCCAATGACGGGTAGGTTTAGGGGCGGGGTTAGGGGTAGGTCATTCATACGAATTTGGCAACTCGTAAAATACGTGCGATTTAGCAAAAAACTTAAAAATTTGTACGAATAAGCCACCTCGTAAAATATGTACGACTTGCCGTGAGATCGTGTTGGAGTGGCATAGGTTAGTTGTCATAACGAGCGAGAAAGTTTGACATGGATTGACATGCAGCTAAATCTCGAACCTCCAGGAATCACCTGGGGTTTTTTTTATTTTTGTTTTTTTTTATGCTAAACAGAGGAGAGTCTGCTGGCAAAAAGAATGCAACAGAGTAATAAAACCAGAATCAAGATTGCTTAGCTTTTCGTAGATCTTGAGAACTAAAGGATTGGAAATGTTGTAAACATAACAAGGAAAATGTCATTTTTATTACTCAACAGGTGAGTAAGATATTTTATTGAAGAGATAAATTGCCATATGTAGCTCTCTAACAAAGTTCATTGTAAAGCATCATCTGTTGTGAAGGGTCATTTCATTATAGTTGTTGTAGTAGCGCTGTGATGGAATTTATTTTCAAGGAAGTACCTTGTCTATTATTGTTAGTAGTCAAGTCAAGTCACCTTTATTTATATAGCGCTTTTTACAATGCAGATTGTGTCAAAGCAGCTTTACAGTGATAACTGGTATATAATTTTTGGCTGCACAGCAGCTCTTAAAGAAAATGGTGTCATTGTCCAGCTTAAGTGAATTCAGTATTGATTCATTCCGTTGTAAGAATCAATAGTTATTAATTTAGTTAATTTATCTATATCAGCACTGGAGTAAACAGTGATGTCATCATCCAGCTCCGTTCAGTTCACATACAATGGTGTCAATGCAGGCAGATCAAAACACTGTTGAATATCAAATGTCAAGTGTCAGTACAGTAACATCTTCAACTAGTCAGCTTGATATGAAGACTTCAGGGGCCTCATTTATAAAATGTTGCGCAGAAACCGTCCTAAATTTGATCTTACAATCATTTCTCAGATGTGCGTACGTGTGATTCATAGAATGAACGTACACACAGAAAACGAGCGTACACCTCTCTTTCAGATGTGAAATCTATAAATCTCAAATGATCTTGAACTTGCACGCAGCTGGATGGTTTCAGTTCTCCGCATTGTAAACGACACCTAATCAATGTCATTTACATATAAAAGATCACCAGTCATTGTCCAAATCCTTTAATTTAGAATGGCGAGCTGCAAGAATAGCTTAGATTTCCAAAAACCTGCAGTAACCTGACAAGGAGTGCGTACATCTGTTCAGACCCTGACGTGGCGCTAAGCACTTTTCCACGTCAAAGACCGTTTTTATAAATATGAGCGTTGGCGTGGATTTAAGCGTACGCACACTCTAAAGCCCGGAACACACCAAGCCGACGCCAACGAACTAGTGACGACGAAAGCAGACTGCGGGGTTGGCTCACGTCGGCAGTGTCTGGGTCCAAAGTTGCCCTGACACACCAAACCGACACTCGACCCCCAACGGCCAAGTAGCACGTCCGTTCTGTGCCTGCGTAAGAAGAAATGCCTTTCCGTACCAGCAGGTGGCAGTAGCTGAACAGCCAATCAGAATGATCAGATTGCCAGACTGACCGACGAGCTCCGACGCCGATTCAACTTGTCGAATCGGCGGAAAAAAAGCAGACGAGGACCAACTTCAGCTGACGGTGTGGAACACACTGAGAAAACTTCCACCGTTGGGCCGAACGGTTCTCATTCCGTAACCGTTCCATTCGGTGCCGATCCGGGCCAGCTGGTACAGTTACAGTTTCGTTTTCCACTGTGGGGCTAATAACGGCCGCTCTGTGGAATGTAATATAAAAGCTTCTGGTAACGCAACGGTTTACTTATGAAATGAGATATAAATAACGACCGCATTATGGAGGATGAATATACATTTCTTTTAATTTTATTATTTGTGTTTATGTCGCTCAAATAGAGCGCTTAGCCAGCTACGGAGAAACTGGTAGCCAGGCAACAGACAAGTGACCAATCCTGTGTGGCGACGTCACTTCACGGTTTCTACCAGCACGATTTGTAATCGTGCCGTGCCAGGCTCCAGTGGAAACACAACTGGAACCATTTCTTACCATTCTAAGAACTGTTCGGCCCGACGGTGGAAAAGCGGCTTTAGTCGACCGACGAACAAAAACTGGTGTGTTCCGGGCTTTAGATCAAATCTGATCTAAAAATCCTACCCATGTACATGTTGTGCCGAATTTAGACCCCCTGCCAGATTATTACCCCCCTAGTATTGGTAGATTTAGGAGTAGGTGTGGGGGAGGGGTCAGGATTAGGGGTGGGGTTAAGATTAGGCAATCAGGTAGCGACTTAAACGAGGGGGGTAATAATTTGGCAGGGGGTCGAAATTTGGCACAACACCTGTACTTCTGGATGGGCTGACGCTGGGATTTAACGGGTTTGAAGTGAAAGAATTTGATTAACGTATACTATATGTGGAGAGCATTCACTCAGTATTGTTATCTCATTTTTGACCAAGGTGGCTTTTAGAGGCTTTTGTAATGGAAGTCTTCATATCCTTTCCATGGTTTTGTCTCTTAAGCCTAGAAGTGAATGTTTAATGAGCATGAAAATATTCAAAACATCTTTGTCAGTCGACCTTTAGTTCTGTTTTTTAATTAATTCAGAACTGTGAATGTTGTGATTTCTAAGCAGTGCTAAAAATGTATGTGTGGAAATATACATTCTTACATGTAGTGCCATGTACTATGTCTATGTTTGGATATAGCACACATAAAGGCTCTTTATGTAGACTCATTGCTGGTTCTTTAATGAGGTGACTTCCATTAAAACATGAGGATAAAGCTCAAAGCAATCAGTGGTTTAGGGTTTACATTTTGACAATGAGAACAACAACGTGAAAACAAAATAATAAAGGTACAGTCTTTCATCAAACATCTCTGAATGTTACATACATCACATGTGAGCCAAATAAATAAACAGATTCAAAATACGAACATGTTAATAAATACCAACAACAAAGACACACATTCAGCTATTTAACACTGACAACAGCAGCAAACCTTCCTTTCATGAAAATAAAATAAGCATATATAAAAGCACTTAGCTGGGTAAATAAATAAAGGGGACCAAATCTACCTTAAGCATAACATGTAGAAATTATTTGTACTTTACATAGTTACATTAAAAATGTTACTTGTGCCCAAGCTGCCATGACAAAGGCATAGATACATAATATTTCTTTTTGAATCTGAGCCACATGTATCATGGTCCATCCGTTCACATTCAATAAGATCTTCAGAACAAAAACTAATGCAAGTCATATAGCACATGTGCTTCTCTGCCACAAAGTTACACACAATAAATAAATAAATAAAATAATAAATGTTGAAAATACTTTTTGTTTTTCAAATATTAATACGTATAAACACATATTGGAAAAAACAGCATGAAATATATGTGAAATGAATCAAAACTAGCAAGAGGGGAAAAGTTGAATTGTCATCAACAAATAACAAATGACCTTTGCATGTGGTGGGCTGTAGAGATACAAAATAAAGCTATATAATATAATGAAAACCATAGAAACCAAGAAAAATATGAACCATCTGTGATCTGGAAGGATGAACCAAGACCTTGTGCTTGAAACACTTTAAGCAAAACTGTCTCAAAACATTTGGGCAACTGTGAATGTGGATCAGAACTGATGTTGATTTTTGAGCCAAATCTCATTTGCAACAGGGCAAATGTGTGTGTATAAACAAGCCTATGAAAGAATTATTGCATGTGTATGTGTGTGTAGGAGATTACAAAGATGATCTAGCTATGATTATTTTGGCTGCTGATCACGTTTCCGCCTGGAGGGGCAATATGTATCGAGTCCAGGATTGGCCGCAACACCTGACCAAATGGCCTGAGAGAGAAAGAGAGAGCATTTAGTACTGTGAAAACTGTGAAAACAACACAGATCTTACATAAATTTTCAGCATTGGAAATGTGACAGTTGAAAATGAGAGAACATCACACAATCACAAATGGGAGCATCTCATAAAAACATGGTCAAGGTCACATTTCACAACAAAATCAAAAGAAATTGAAGCCTATTTTAGGACAATTAAATGGATACTCCACCCCAAAACAAAACATTTTATCATTTAAGATCCAACACATTTTTCTTCAAAATATAAAAAGAAAATGTATTTTGAAAAATGGCTTTTTGTCAATACAATGAAAGTCAGTGGAATCCAATGACATTTTGGATTTTTTTTTTTTTTTTTGACAATCGTATGGACAAAAACATTATTCTGTATATTGTTTGTGTTTCACAGAATAAAATTCATACATCTTTGAAACGATAGAGAGTGTCTCTTTAATTTTTGGCAATAAATGCTATTTACACTAAGTGAACGCTCGTTCGCAGTTTATTTCCACTTTTAGAACATTATTTAAATTTTTATTGAAAATAAACGCGAACTCGGCAAAAGGCGGATTCGAACCCGTGTTGATCGCGTTAAAAGCCAGGTCTGCGAGCCTTACTCGCTACTGCTACGCCATTGAAGACGTTGAATATTGTGTGTCCTTTTTAAAACTTGAGTGGCCCAACCAGACATTGGTGGGCGGAGCTAGTTTAAATAGTGTTTGCCAACAAGGGACACTATTTGCAATTAGTGTAAATAGACACTCCGTTAATTTTTTTATTGCCATATTTTCTGTACATTTAAAGAGTTAGTTCGCCCTCATGTCGTTCCAAACCTTTAAGACCTTCATTCGAGAATACTTTTTGTGTGCAAAAAACAAAAATAATGACTTTAATCAATTTCTTCCATGTCAGTCTCCTACGCTGTTTACGTAGTAGACACAGTGCAGCACTTCTGGGTTCTACGTCAGAATGCCGGCTAAAATAAAGTCATAAGTCGTTTATAATAAATAAAGTTTAGTAAAGTCGACTTTAATAAATAAAGTCGTTATTTTTGTTTTAGCACACAAAAAGTATTCTCATCGCTTCATAACATTAAGGTTAAACCACTGAGGTCACATGGATTTTCGTTGCAGTCTTATCGGAGGCAAAAAGCTCACAGATTTCATCAAAAATATCTTAATTTGTGTTCTGGAGATGAACGAAGGTCTTACGGGTGTAGAACGACATGAGGGTGAGTAATTAATGACAGAATTTTCATTTTTGGGTGAACTAAACCCTTTAAGCACTTTCACCTCAAATTTTCATTAATGAATCAAATTTTATTAATTTCCAAAACTGCATCCAAACATTTTACTTTTATTGTTTTTACTTTTGCTAAACTGTATTTTCTTTTTTCCCTTAGACAATAAAGACACAGATCTCAAGCTGTTTATTTATTCCCTGTATGTAGTTCTTGAATACTTTCCCATGGTGGAAGTTGAAATAAAAATAACCCCAAAAATCTTGAAATATGTAAGCATATCTGAGCGAGTTTATGTTTAGCATACTCACGTGGAGAGCACTTCAGAGGGTAGATCTGTGATATAGGAGGGAATTTTATTGCCAGTGAGAAACTGGGCCACCTCATTAGTGAACGTGTTACAGTTGTGTTCAAACAATCTGTACTTGTCACCACTGTAGAGAGACCAAAACAGAAAAAGAGGCTTATGAATTCAAGCAATGCATGTAAAGCACATGTTTATACACCACAAAGACTTATAAGGACTTTAAACTGGAAGAAAGGAATTCCTCGTTTTATTTTCAGTAATGAACAATAGTCAAAAACACACACTCGCCTATATGTTGTCTCTCCAAGTGAGGACAGGTAATCCATAAAGATCTCCTCTGTCACCTCTGTATTTCCCAGTTCCACCACTGTGTCTGGAGGTCCGAGCATTGTCCCGCCCTGTAAACACATGCATACACTATGGCACATACTGCAGCCGCCCCAGAACAAATGTACCTCTTAAGAACAATTATGTTCCAAGGCCATTTAATCTCAACAACCCAAAAATAAATGGACAAAAACAATGTGCTGTTCAAAGCTCCACATGGACCACGATCATGTAAAGTGAGGGCTCACAAACAGCACAATATAGAGTACATTGAGCATATTTTCGGGCGACGTTTAAGTGCTTGTCCTATCTTGAGTACTAAAAGTGTTGCAGTGGGTTGTGATTTTACCGGTGGGCAACTAGAGATCCCAGCACCACCATAGAAAAATTCCTCTCCGTAGATCACTATAGATGTGTGCCTGTGTTGACATAATATAACAGGAAATGCATATGGTTAAAACATATTAATATTATAGTTATTAGATAATAATATTTATTTATTTAGCATTTTTCATACATGAAATGCAGCTAAAAGCACTTCACAAGCATAAAAACAAATTCAAATTTTAAAAAGATATTACATAAATATTATATAATTATATATTTAACTTATTTATAGATAAAGGATTTTAACCATAATCTTTTATAGGCAGAATATTAAGTAACAGTAATTCACTTACCAAATCCCATCAAGCTGTTTTCCTGTAATAAAGAATATGTTTTAGAAATCATTTATTATATGATAGATATTAGTTTTATTAGTTATGTTCCTCATAATACAGTTAAAATGTTATTATATTTATATTATTAAAATATAATAGTAGGACTGTTATGGTTTGATCCATTTAAAGATTTATTTTCAATCTAAAGAACCTTAACTAACCAGTGCTCTAGCATGTGACACGATTAATTAACATAAAGAACATCATGTTCCAGAACAATTTGTTCTTTTTGTTATTAATAAATAATGCTAAGATAACTGAGATAAACAGACCAGCGGGTCTCGCTGTGAATATAGCTCTTAAGGTTATGTGAATAAAAGATTTTTGTTGATAAAAAGTGTTTTCATCGACCATCTGTAACGCGAATTTATATATCCTAGAACAGCGAAGGCTTCTCTTAAATATTTATAAGCAAAGCCATCGCCATTGGATGGTAAAACCGCAACGTCACTGTTACATCATTAATAATCAAACACTAAGTCTTCGCCATTGGAAGGTTACCAAGTAACGGTGGCATTACCTAATTAATATTCATTAGCCAAGATTTCTCATTGGATGGTGACCAGGCAACGAAGCAAGATAGAAGTAATATGAATGAGCGAACCCTTCTTCATGGTAGGATTGGAAATTTCTCGGCCCTCACCAATGTAACGGTAAAGATATACTACATCACTCACCCAACATTATCGGACTGAGCTGCCTGGCCATTCCCCTCGACAAATCATAAATGAAAAGCTGCACTCCAAACGTCGAGTTGTGCTGATCCATGTTTGTGATGGTGGCTAAATGCGGCTGACTAGCCTGTCTGCGGGTATCCTGCAGCTCTTGCGTTATTATACGGCCTTAAGATTCTCAAATGGTCACGACAGTCTGATATCTGAGTTTTGAAATTCTTGAAATACTGTAGCTATATCGGACTTTTTGAGAATCAATGGCATTAGGAGGGTTTGAGTAAAAAAAACATTCAAAAGGATAGCAAGATAAATAGGTTATGTCCTTCCAAGTCGCCAATGAAGAAGAGTATTAATTCAACGGTACGACAGCGCCATCTGTTGTATGTGCAAGCGATTACCTCACGACATAACCATATGCCCCCGAAAAATAAATCAACTGTAATTTCAGTGTGTACCTAAAAATTGGTTTTACCATTATAAAAGTCAATTGGTTGGCACTTCTATCACCTCATTCCTTTTATTACTGAATTTCTTCATCCATATGAGTTACAAAATGAGACTCATGAAGACGATGCAAGTAAGTATTTACACAACTTCTTATTGTTTGTATACGTACAATTTGACAAATAGTTACTGTTTTATTCTTCCTGACTGTTGAACTCAGGGAAGGATCTATCCATCCATCCATCTATCCATCCATCCATCTATCTATCTTTCTATCTATCTATCTATCCATCCATCCATCCACCTATCCACCCGAAGGAGTTGCATCTTATTGAGCATCTTTAAATTTAAAAAGATGAATATCCAAAAATGAGATTAAAATTTAATTCTGAAATGAAATTCGGTGTGGGAACCAAACAGTAAATTTGGCATATAGTTAATAATCAATATATCTTCATGGTTTTGAATTCAGGACCAAATTCAACTTATTTATAACACAGGCAAGCAGGTAAACCCAGAATATGAACGCAACGCAGAAAAAGTTACACGTTTAGCTTTCCCCCGATAGAAACCCACTGTAAATAAAACGTTGCTTAATACTAAGACAGAGATATTGAAAGACCAAAATGCATTTGTATTCGGTGCTCATCTGCTTTCCTGTATACAGTAGTAGCGTACCTATCTATGTATCATGAACAAGATGTAGCCATAATGAATTTGGTTCTCCGATAATACGTCTACTGTCTTAATACATTAAGCGTTTTCTTAATAACGAGGGAAAATGCTTAACGTATAACTTTGGGCGCTGCTTTTATATTCTGGGCTCGTCTGCTTGCCTGCATATATATGCATTATCAGTAAGTTGTATGCTGAATTTATCCTTCACTTTCACTGTCTCTGTGCATCAATTACACATTCTCACTTTTTCTGCGTTGATTGTTGGGGAATATTAACGGAATTCTGTCGATTTGATTTAAATTTGCTAAATACATCGAATAAATCAAAACAGTGATATCAGCACGCAAGGGGTGGGAGGTGTGTAGAACTGTAAATGATGGGCGCTGGAATTCTCTGGAAATCTGCGGAACTTTCTGTGGAATTCTGCTGGCGCAGATTCCGGGAAGGACTCATTATCGCTGTTATTCAGCGTGTTTCTCGGAAAACACTATTAAAGTACTTTCATTATGTTCTAGGTGTATGTGTAGATCACGTTTCATATACAGGGCTTTACATCAGCCTCTGCAATGACCCGGTATTCTCGTGTAGCTCAAAAGTGACTCATCGTACTAATACGTTTTTATCGCTCAGAGAGAGACCACCTTTTCCCGTCTTTCATTTCCATTTCTTGGCAAAAACAGTCGCGCTCCTTCCTCAGCGCGCGCGAACTCTCGTGGCGACTCGCGCTCGGTGCAGCGCTAAAGGGACGGAGATTGGCAAGCCATGTTAACATTTATTCCTTAAAAATGAAAATTCTGTCATCATTTACTGACCCTTATGTCATTCCAAACCGTAAAACTTTCGGTCATCTTTTAAACACAAATGAAGATATTTTAATGAAATCAGAGAGATTTTTGTCCCTCCATTGACAGTCATAACATGCTACTACCACTTTGACACTTTAAAAAGTTCATAAAGAAATCGTAAAACTAATCCATATGAATCAAGCAGTTTAGTCCAAATTTTCTGAAGATACACAATCGTTTTATATGAGAAACATTGAATTTAGGCTTTCATTCACATATAAACATTCATCAATGCACACATCAGAAATGGTAAACAGAAGCTAAGCATGCTTGCTTGATGTGGGAGAACCAATGAGGTTAATTCTCGTGTGTTACGCACAAGAACCAAAATCTCTCAGATTTCATTTAAAATATCTTCATTTGTGTTTCAAAGATGAACGAAAATCTTATGGGTTTGGAACGACATAAGGGTGTGATGGCATTTTTTTTTTTTTTTTTTTTTTTTTTTTTGGTGAACTAACCCTTTAAAATTAAACTATGTCATGTTACTTGTTTTTTGAGTACTATTTAAAATTATATCAAATGTAAGCTGATCTACAAAATGCATAAATGTAATAGTAGGCTACTAATTTCCTTATTCCAGTAGTGTCAAATAACTGTTAAATATTCTATTGTTATTGGTAATAAAATGCAAATTTTTTGCTATTGTATTCTATGGGGATATGTGGTTTAGACGTCAACTATTTAGTATGTATACCGATTGTTGTTGGTACCTCTTCCAGTTGAATTAGTAACTAGTTAGGGTTTGTAGTTATACTTATTCTTTAGTTATTAGTAAATATTTAGATATATCATAGTTTTCCAGTTGAATAAACTATAGTACCTTTATTAGGCAATATAATGCATACCAGTTTTTACTAAAACATTTTTTAATTTTTGTAGTAAATTTTTATAATTTGAAATAAAGTCTCCTCATTACATGTGACAAGTAAAAAAGCCACTGAAACTACTGTAATAAAAACTAGTAGCCTACATATCTAATAGTTACCAGTAACAAGAAATATAGCCTACTGCTAACTAATGAGCATAACCTTGTGAAAACTGACAGTGAGACAAGCCACTGTTAGATTGTTAATTAGAATTTTGTAAAATACTAAAATGTTGCAAAAAAAAAAAAAGGGTTACTTGTTAGAACAATAAATGTTAACACTGCTTGCCATAGACGGAGAAGTGGGTGGGGGCGCGCGCGTAGAGCGTGCACGCGCCAAGCCAAGCATGTGTCGCAGATTTTAAAACTCAGAAAGAGCTGGAACAGCAGCGGACTTGTGGGTGCACAAAGAGTACCAGTGGGTTTACATCCTAAAAAAAAAAAAACACTCGCAGAGTCTACGCAGTATAGTTAAGCGACATTTTATCCCCTGAAGAGGAAAAACAGGAGAGATCAGAAACTATATTTGCTGCACTGGATGATCTCATTAACATGGAGCTGTCATCAATAGGAGAGCAAGTGTTTGCTGTGGAGGCAATAACGAAGAAGAGGGTAAGAAAGGTAAGGACGTTGCTGTGCGTATAAAAAATGCATTTCGTTCAGTTGCTTTAATGCAATATATTCTGCAGGCACTATTTACTTTCTGTTTTGAAATGATTAATACCCCCAAAGTCCGCACAGTTTTCTTCTGTTGCCAGTTCTGGAATGACTCATGAGTGAATAACACCTAAGCTTGCGTAACATTTCGGAACTTTTTCGTTGCATGACTTTTCGTGTGCAAAACATTGCGGTTAATCTCCAAAGTTTGTGGATTTTTATAACGTCTCGCTCTTGAATTGCGAGCGCTATAGATGGAGGGGGGTGTGTGAGAACAGCGCGCGTGTCATCATCATCGCCATCAATGCGCGTTTCGCTCAGAAAATCGCCGCGTTTCGGAGCTACGCAGTTTATTTATACGGGTGCAGGGTCAAGGATGATACGTGTAACATCCGCGCAGTTGTCAAAATAATCGGACCAGTTAAGAGCAACTGCAGAATAAACAAGATTAAAGATATTTAAATAGCGATAAATAAAATAGGTCATGTTTATTAATAGAGCACGCACGAGCAACTATCTCTTTGGTATGTGTTTATGTGTTTTTTATTTATTATTTTGTGTAGTATACAGGCAGATGTTGTAATGTACAGTAATAGCTAGTGATGGTGGTGATGACTAACGCTCTATGTGCACGCGGGTTTCGTTTCATATGCTCGAGCATGACGGGGGAAAGACCTTCGCCGCTCCACACGTTGCACGAAACGAGTTGTTTACGCGTTTCCATGGCCCCACCTATTTCCATCCCATGAATGTTCCTGAAACTCTGTTTTTTTTTTTTTTTTTTTAAATGGAACTCACGAGCTCACCCCTCTGTGACATCACGCAACAGTAACAGTAGCGAGCGCAGCGCCGTTTTTATCCTGCATAATCTTCCATGTCAAAATACTACTGAGTGTTGACATCTTAAAGAGACAGGCATGCTTATTCAAAAAATCTGTGGGATGTTTCTATCATGGATTTGTTGAGAACAGAATGGTGACGTATATCTTCCTCTGAACTTTAAAACGGAATGTGACTCTTTTTCGTTCTCTCTCATTTTAGGGAAATGTGGAATATCTGCTAAAGTGGCAAGGATGGTCGCCTAAGTAAGTTCTCATATTGGTAATTTTATCAAAGACCTAAAACTGTCACAATATGTGCGTGAATCCCACAACATGTCAAGGTCACATTTCTGTGGAAGCTTGTTTCTGCCATGGAATTTTAAAAAATTTAAAAGATAATTGCGACTTTTTATCTCACAATTCCATTTTTCTCAGAATTGCGAGATATAAACTCGCAATTGCGAGAAAAGTCAGAATTGTGAGTTTATATCTTGCAATTTTGACTTTATAACTCGCAGGTGCGAGTTTATATCCCGCAATTTTGACTTTATAATTCACAATCGTGAGTTTATATCCCGCAATTCTGACTTCTTTTCTCAGAATTGAGATAAATTCACAATTACGAGTTATAAAGTCCAATTCTGAGGAAAAAAGTCAGCTCACAATTCTGACATTTTCTTACAATTGTGGGTTTATATCCTGCAATTCTGACTTCTTTTCTCAGAATTGTGAGATATAAACTCGCAATTGCGAGTTATAAAGTCAGAATTGCATGATATAAATTCGCAATTGCTTGTTATAACGTCAGAATTGTGAGATAAAAAGTTGCAATTACCTTTTTTTTTATTCAGTGGCGGAAACAAGCTTTCATTACATTTCACCCCTAAAAAGATTAAATTATAAATTAGAAAATTAGATTTTGGATAAAACGCAGCATCATATTATTTTCTCTCATGCGACATATTTTATCGCTGAATCTCTCGAAACTTGTCAAGAAGAAGACCTGATTATTTAACACCAAAAATCAAAGAAAGAAAATTTCTTTCTTTTGAGTTTTGGGTGAAATATGACCCAAGTATGTTCTTGACAAGTTTCATGAAATTCACCCATGCCATAAAAGATATCACACAAGAGAAGACAACGGGATGCTGTGTTTAAAGTAATTTATTGGTTTTTCAAATAAAACGTAGCCCTGAACTACTTTAACTGAACATTATCAGACAAAATTACTGTAGATTTTACATTTTAATTCTGAGCAAAAAATAATCTGTGATAATCATGATTTGTTTGGAACTGTCTGTGTGAATGACAGGTACAGCACCTGGGAACCAGAGGACAACATATTGGACCCTCGTCTTGTCCTCGCCTACGAAGAAAAGTAAGTCACACTCTGGGAACCTTCAGTTATTGATGTGGAAATGAATAGGCTGGAGGCAATGGGATGTTTTTTCCTTTCCATCTCCCCATTCCTTAGCATATCTCTCTCTTTCTATCAGAGAGGAGAAGGACAGAGCTCTGGCTTATAAGAGGAAAGGCCTGAGACCACGTCGAGTTATCCTGAGGGTATGAGTTAGCTTCATTATTATTAAGTCCAGTTGCAGTTCATATGAAATTTAAGTGATTATGATGAATTTTTTTTTTTAACCATAATGCACAAAATCAGATACACATAAGAAAAGAAATCTGATTTATTAAAGTGTCCCAGAAGTGCTGGAGAATGTGAATTTTGGTGTTTGTGTCCATTATTGGTTACAGTGTCCAAATTTGGCATAGCATCCAGAGATTTTTATTTGACTTTTTCTTCCTGACCTGGTCCAATACAATTTTTTGTAAATACATCAACAGAGCCATCCAGATTTCAAGATAATGTATCACAGCATTTGCGAAGACACTTCAGTATTTCAGTATTTGTAACATTTGATAAATACAGCATAATCTCAACCTCCTAACAGAACATCTACCCTATGGACCTACGAAGTGCACACAAGGTTCCAGATAAACCAACCCCGAGAATCCGCCTGTCGCTTACCCGTTCCATGGGGACAGAAATAGACCAGAATGGGCGGCGCTGTAGAGAAGGCGTTGGCTACCATCGTATAGAAAAGCGCAAGAACAGGCAGTGCAGGTCCAAGCTCATAGAAGACATCAAACTATCCCAGCAACTAACCAGACATCCACTTCCATCAAAAGACTCTTCAGAGAAAGAGTGGAATGGAGATGAGGAAGATGAGCAGAAGAAAAAGGTCAAGAAGATGAGAAAAAATGAAGAAAACACAACAGAAGTGCACCAGGACATTCCAAGTGGTAGGTGTTGTGTGGCATCGATACAGCAACTGTTGCTAAGATACTCTGCATGGAACATATTCAGGGGTCATGAGGGCCGTTCTGAAAAATATTGCCAGATCTTTCTGAATCACAGTGACAACTAGCTAACACATGTTTGATGTGATTTAGAGAAATGTTATTGAATATGCTCAACTGTGAAGTAGTTCACCTAAAAATGACAATATACAAGATATAAGAGAGGCCGTCAAACTCAAAAGATGCAAAAGCATCGTAAGCTTAAGTAGATTGTACAGACCATTGGTGCAAATAGTTTCTACGATCTATACGATGCTTTTGGGAAACACAACCCAGGTTGTTTTGCCCCCTTTTTTTTTTTTTTTTATAAAATAAATTTCACAAAGTAGTCCATCCGACTCAGGCACTATATTCCAATTCTTCTGAAGTTATACTGTAGATTTGTGTGAGGAAAATCATCAAAAATCTTCCACACTGCAATAGCTTTCGAATCCCTTTCGCATTCGGGTACATTTAAACTTGCTGTTGAAGATGCATCACGGCAGGTTTTTAAGTCCATGAAGATCATTGACATCAAACCTGGAATGACATATCTTTAGGCAACACGAAAGAAAGTCACGTCTTCGGAACGACTTGAGGGTGACTAAATAATGACTAAACATTCAGTTACACTAACCATTCCTTGAAAGTTTATTCTGAGTTTTTGTCGTTTTCTGCCAGGTAAAGAGATGTCTGAGGGGTACAACTCTTCGACAGAACAGGAATCTGAAATTACCATCAAAGAAACTGAGAACTGCTCTTCCACTTTTGACCATGCTGAGAAGCCAAGCGAGGATACCTGTCCAGTTTTAGAAGCAACAGAAAACAGTACAATCTCCGACACACAAAAGAACGAGCCAGTCACAAACACTGCAGGGGGTGAGGACTCAGTACGGGTATCACATGACACAACAAACACTGACCAATCACTACACAACAGTACCAAGTCAGGAGTCGAGAAAGGTGTGTTTGACAAAGTACAGAACAGACCTTCGGTTATCGAGGTACATTTGAGCGCTAGATATGGACAGGAAGAGGTAAGAGAAACAGGTGAGGTAGACAGTTCAGAGGCCAAAGAAATGGAAATGATGGATACTGATGTCACAGCAGAATGCACAACAACATTACATGTCCCAGTTGACCAATCGCAGACTTCTTCCACCACCACAGTGCATCCTGAGAAAGTCATTGTTACTCAGGTGACAATAAATTCCTTGACCGTGACATTTAAAGAGGCCATGACTGCAGAAGGCTTTTTCAGCAGCTATGGGCTTGAGGTCTAAACTGACAAAGGAACACAAGAACAACATTACAATAGATTAATGTACATTTAGTCAGGACCAAGTGAATAACACAGTTCGCAGTAGTGAAGCAGATATTGTCTAAGCAAGGTAAGGACACCTACAAGGCATTGTTTTCTTAAGTTTGTCCTTGTGTCATTGTGGTAAAATAATCGTTGAAGGACGACATTTCTGATTATACTCAGTGATGCTGTATGCGAAGACTTTAAGCATGTAAAGCGAATCTTTATCTCTGTACCACTACTTTTCCATCAGCAGCAGTCATTGCACTACAGTGAGAAGAAACCGTTTTTAAGTTCCGAATCGAAGACAAAACTACTGTTACATTGCCTCTTTTGTCCTGTAACCAACCAGGTGGGAAAAGGAAAGGCCACCCTCCTTTGTTTCCATATCTGCGCCTGAGCTCTCTTCACTCTGTTCAGAGGCCTTTGTGCATTTTTAAAGAGACAGTATTGGTTTACATTCACAACTGCTACAGTGGACGCTTTTGTAGGGGTAGATCCTGTTCATTTGAACACGTGTTTTAGGTGTGCTTTTAGCATGGCAGAAATCAAAGCTGAGCCTAAATTACATGTTTTGGTCGTGATAGTTGAACATGGCTTGTCAGCTCTGTTGTTGCTCGTGTGACAACTACACTGTTTTTTGCTTGTATTTACAGCAAATAAATGGAAAAATAAAGTTGTGGGTGATTTTAATTAATTTGTGAGTAACACTTTGTGTGTGTTTAAGCCCATTTCTGCCTCGGAGTAAAAAATAGTGACATTGTGAGACATGTATACTCACGCTGAGATATAAGGTCGCAATTGCGGGATATGCAGTCAAGTCCAAAAACAAAGTTGCAATTACAGTAAAATAAGTTGCTATTGCAAAAGTCTCGCTGTGAGATCACGTGGAAGTCATTGTGATTTATAAAGTCGCAATTGCGAGATATTATGAGAAATAGTCACAATTGTAAGACATAAAGCTGCTTTTTTTTATGGCAAGCTTTCATCAAGTCCATTTAATATTAACCACTCAGAAAGCCAGTTTTGCCAGAAAATCTCTACAGTTCTTTTTATCACCTTTATCATCATTTGCAGGAGCAACAGGTTCTTTAGCATCGGCCTGAACGTCAACTAGCAATGACAGCTGGCTGATGAGTCAACTATGACCAGCCTAACAGCGCTTAACAAAACAAAACCAAATCCAAGTGCACTGCCATTCTGCCAAAAGAAAGAATATCTGTTTGAGCCATATAAAGAGAACGATTTAAGCAGACAGGCAAGTGGTTAAAACTTGTAATCTTCAAATAATCCCCAATAATGACCAATAAATTAAATTTATCTTCATTTTATTAAAAAAAAGTAAGAAGTCCACAGTTTGTGTTTCCTTTGTACAGTACAAAATATTCAAATTAAACTCCCAAAGTTCAGAGCAAAGAAAATTCTGGAAGTGGAGAAAAAGTAGGAGTGGTACTGAAGGATGAAAATTGTGAAATCAGTGGCCCGTCGCTCCTTCACCATCGTTTCACTGCACCATACAGTTCATATGTGAAACGTTGCTCAATATGACATTGGCACGAGCAGATGAATTCCAGCACCACATCCAATACACACATACACATTCACACAAACTTTCATCCAACCTGTACAGACACCTCCACTATCCAGTAAGTCTTTTAAGGAGTGCGCACACATTCTGAGGGCAGGTGTGTGCGTCCAAGAACTTGTCCTGTTGCAGAAGCAGTGATGTCCAATGGAATTTCCAATATGGCATGAAATAAGATCCATTGGGCAGCAGAGCGCACACCAAACCCGATCCCCCAACACTGTAATTTATATTATACTCAATAACCTAAATCTCCAGCTAGAGTAAAGGAATAGCTCCCCATTTTAATAGGTATTAACAAAAATATATTCTATGTGAACTGTAGCAATCTCTGGGAACACACACGAACAAAATCCATCATGACAAAAAATGAAAAAGCTAGAATAAATAAAATGCAAAACTCAAAATTTACAAGGAAGATATGCATGATGTTCAGATAATTATAATAACAATTTAGGCATCACAACGTATGAAATGTTCCATATGACTGTAAAACACATAACAGAGACTGGTACATGGTCAAATATATAAAAAAAAGTCCTTAATCATTTGCACTTTAATTTTATACCACTTTTAAAATCTTAAAAAATATCTCTTGAAAAAGGAAAAGTACTCCCCTGGACCTGACATTGAAAATATTACTTGTGGTTTGTTCTCTGAGGCTGAGAAACAATCCTCAATTTGTACACAAATGGCAAAAGAAAAAAAAAGAAAAGAAAACAAAAACACACCCCATACTTGTTTGTCGAATAGTTGCTATTTCTCATAGGAGGGTCCATCTTCATTTATGCTGGAAAAACACTAAATTCATCTTTGCAGTATATAAAAAAGCTAACACTGTCTCTGGTGAGGTTTTGTAAATTTCGTAATAACTATTTGAAGTCTAAAGGGTTAGATTCATATTAATGCCAAGGTCCTGGCTACTAGGTGGAAGCATATCATTAGCTCCAGGTCCATGGAGTCCTGCCATGCCACTGAGCTGAGAAAGCATGGCATTCTGATCTGCACCAAATCCGCCTGGGTCTTTAGAGTTGTGCTGTGGCTGTTGGGGAGGTGGAGGAGGTGGCGCCATGCCTGAGTGATGCTGCTGAAGGTGACTAGGATGCGGTGAACCCGTTTGGGTCTGAGGCGAGATGTGGTGGGGCGAGGGCTGTGGTTGCAGGCGTGGGGATGGACTTGAGTGAGGTGGCTGGGACTGGGGTCGTGGGGAGGGCTGAGGGGAACAAACCTGGTTGCTGAGGGAGGATGGGAGCTGTTGGCCCTGCAAGTGGGGTGACTGAGACATCTGTTGCTGCTGCGGGCTCATGGGGTTGTTCTGCTGTGCCGGTGAGGTGCCACTGAGATGATGTTGCTGCTGAAGCATACGCTGATGCAAGGCCTGTTGCAATAATGCCTGTGATGTCTGAAGACCGGGACCTCCTTGTGTGGGCTGTGGACCTCCTCCGGGCCCCATGTCGGCACCTTGTGATGCCGCATTCTGCTGCTGTTGCATCTGTAGCTGGTGTTGTTGTGCAAGTCTCTGTTGCAAGGCAGCTGCAGCTGCAGCTTGCTGTTGTGCATGGTTGCCTGGAAAACTCTGCTGCTGGCCGGGTTGCACCCCTTGTAGTGGTTGGCCTCCTGGCGGGACTTGCATGTTACCCTGCTGGCCTATGTACGCTTGCTGCTGTTGAAATGCGGCATGATTGCTCATTTGTTGCTGCTGCTGCTGTTGTTGTTGTTGTTGTTGTTGTTGTTGCTGCTGCTGTTGCTGAAACTGTAGTTGCTGTTGCCTTCTCATGACCAGCTCTCTAAACTGTGGATTCATGTTGGCCATGTTTGGAGCCCCCTGGCCCTGAATACCTTGCTGCTGTTGCTGCTGCTGTTGTTGCTGCTGCTGCAAGGCAGTGACTTGCTGCTGCTGCTGCTGCTGTTGCAATAGCGGCCGCTGTTGCATTTGCTGCTGCTGTTGGAGCTGAGAAAGTTGAGTCTGCATGTTAACACCCTGTCCAAGGTGCATGCCAGGCTGGGGCACCCCAGTACTGACACCCACTGGTTGACCTCCCATAGGTCCTGGTCCTCCCTGTGGTCCAGCAGGGCCACCTGTGCCTCCTTTATACTTCTGAACCCGTTGCTTGATAAATGCTGCCATTAGTTGTGGATTAGACCGAAGAATGTTGAGGACTTGCTGCTGCTGTAGGGGAGAGCTTGGAGAATGCAGGGTCCGCAAAAGTTCCTGCAGGGCTCCCTGGGGCAGATTGCCAGCTGCTGCCCCGCTTGCTACACCACTCTGCAGACCAGCCTGCACCATACTCATCAAGGCATTTCGATTTGGGATGCTTGCTTGCTGTTGTTGTATTTGTTGTTGTTGCTGCTGCGGTTGGGGCTGCATTGCAACCATTCCCGGCTGAGCCATCATGGCAGGTCTCTGCTGGGCTGGCATACCCTGCCCTGCCCACTGTTGCTGCTGAGGCTGAAGTGGTGGGTTCATTCTCGGCTGCTGTAGATGCATTTGTGGTGCCATCTGTCCTTGCACACCTGCCTGTTGAGGCTGCTGCTGATGCTGCTGCTGCATGGGCCCAGCTCCTACCATCATTCCCTGAGGTCCTTGCTGCTGTTCCATCTGCACCCTGTTCGCTGATGTTTGTGCCTGCGGGGCTAACCCTTGTGGCCCTACCATGCCAATACCAGGGTGGGCTACTCCCATTTGTCCCTGTGGCTGTTGGTGCTGTGGCATCATGCCAGCTTGCGCAGCCTGCCTTTGTAGCAACTGAACCTGTGCCATCTTTCGCTGTGCATCTGCCACTTGCTGAATCTTCATGGCTATCTCCACAGCTGCAGGTGGAGGACCTGAAGGTTGCTGTTGCTGGGACATGGATGCTGTGCCTGGGTTGCTAGGGAGTTGTGGAGGAGTCGCATGGCCAAGGCCTGGTTTACCCTGGGACTGTGGATTTGGGGAGGGACCTGTGGAATGGGGACCATATTGATTGTGTGGATGTGGGACTTGCCCCAAAGGTTGCTGAGGAACCATTTGGTGCTGTGGTGAGGTCATCATCCCGCCTGCACCTGGCATCTGCTGAAACTGGTGGTGGACGGGATGCTGAGGAGGCTGCTGGGGAGCTCCAGCTGGGACTCCACCCACACCAGGCTGGGGCAGAGACGTAAGGTTCGGTGTCAGCTGTGTGGGTGTCTGAGGCGTTGCAGGCTGCGTACCGACTGACGTTGGTGTGCTAGGACCTGTGGCCCCGTTGTTACCAGGTGATGGAAGACCTCCAGGAGGCCCACCACCACATGGTGGCTGCCCTGCACGCTGCATGGTGGCCATACGTCTACGCAGCATTTGCGCTTGCTGAAGCCTGTGTTGCAGCTGCTGCTGACGAAGCTTGTGCTTGATGTTGAGACAGAAGGGCACGGGACACTTGTTTTCCTGGCAGTGCTTGGCATGATAGCAACATAGCGCAATGAGTTGTTTACAGATGGGACAGCCACCATTGGTCTTGCGCTTGCAGCCCTTAGTATGTTGCACCACTCTCTTCATCTTCTGGCAAGATGGCAGAGAGCAATTAGCATTGCGACACTGGCACGCATGCACCAGAGACTGGATGCAGCGCTGGATACTGAGACGACGCGAGTCACCAGGGTTCTGAGTGGAAGCTGCAGCTTGGTTGTTGCTCTCATCATCAAGACCCAGTCCAAGTTTTTCCATCTTATGTTCATGGCCCTTGGTGTTGTAGCAAGTGATGCAAAGATCATAATCCTACAAAAGGAGGGAAAAAAGATTTTTAAAAAAAAAAAAAAAAAAATTGTATTTTATCCAACATCAAACCCCACAATACAGTATTTTTTGAAACATCTTTACTGACAATCAAAGTATCATGCATCCCAACGGACATTTCTTACCTCACAAACAGTGCAGTGAAAGCGTGTCTCAACGTGATGCTTGCATTCATTGCACGTGTAGACAAAGCGGTCCTGGCTCTGATTGTGCAGTTCTACTAGCATACACATGGAGCTCCATTTGGCCCGCCTCAGCGAGCTGAATTCAAGGTGCTTGTCTCGTGCAAGTGTTAGGAAAGCATCTCGTCCATCCATTAAATCACAGGCCATCAGGGGATCAGGGTCCAAAATGGGTGGAAGGGAATTGGCAGAAGGGCCAGCGATGAGACGAATAACAAAGAAAACCTTGAAATTAAGCAAAGTGTTGACATTTGTGAGTTCGGCCCAAACATGTAATGACAAAATGCTTTTTGGGAGTTACATACCTCTTTGTGTTTCTCCATCGTGGCATAGAGTTTCTGGGATAGATCATTGGAGACATTTGGCATGCCTGGTTTCTTTTTATTGGCCCGGCTCAAGCTGCTTTTGTTTTTGCTAGTCTTCTTGCTGTTCTTTTTTTTGGCATTCTTGCTGTCACCATTGGTCGCCTAGATGGTCAAAACACATTAACCTTAAGCATTAAGTTATAATAAAGTTTTAAGAATAAATTTTAAGTATTAAAGCAGCTGCACCTTAATGAACTCTACAATCTAGTTAAATACAAGTGAGGACAGTAGCTGGCTAAATACCCAAAGGATGTGCTCAGTTTCTCAAGATGTACTTTAAGGGTGTTTTCACACCTACAGATTGTTTGCTTTGTTCCAAAACAGGGACATAATTTGTTACAATGTTGCATTTTCTTCTTGGTTCAGTTCACTTTCACAAGGCAATGTTTCAAAGCGTACCAAAATGTGTTTATGTAAGTCACATGTGAGTAAAACTGTCCTCTTATTGGTCAAAGTTCACCTGTTTACATTCTGCTGCGTCATCCATCAAGATGGATTGACAAGTTCGCTCCGCTGGCTTATTGTGGCTTTAAACGAATGTACCCTTAAATCACGCTCTGATTTAAAATTTGATATATATATATATATATATATATATATATATATTATATATATATAAAATTTATAATGCAGTTAGAGTGAGAATCAAGGCTTCGGCAGCAATCGTGTAATGCATGGAGAAGAGCAATTACACAACATTTTAAGATGAAGAGGTGCTCTTTGGTTTTCAACCACAAAAACTCACAGAATCAGACACTGCAGCTTTCTATATAACACATTTTCCATTATGAATTATGATGGACCACTGCTTGGTTCGTTGGATCAGATTGCTTTCTGACCTAAACCAAACCGCTTCAGAGTTCATTTTCAATTGGGCTGAGACCACCTTGTTCAGGCAATCTCGGAGCAATTGTTTTGCGGATCTGAGCACGATTGCAGTATTCATATATACCTAAATGAACCAACTAAGGGCGAAAACACATCAGGTTCTGAAACAAACGCTCCAAATGTGCCAGTTGTGAAAACGCCCTAAAAGTTACTTATTTTGTTGATGGTAGAAATGTTATGCCCAACAAATGTTTTCCTTTGGCACTTGAGTACGTTACAAATTTGGTCCATCACTTACATCAATGCTTTCACTAGAGGTGTTGTTCTCCTCTCTCTTCCGTTCTTCCTCCTCCTGTTCCAGCTCTTTAATACTCTCCTCCAACACATTAGGCCAAAAATCACCCTCAAAATATGGGAGCTCCTTTGCACTGGTCAGACGATCTTCTGTTGCCTGCTTAAAAATGTCCTGGGTGAGGAGAAGCATGCAATAGTTAGTAAAGTACTAGAAGTACCAAGGAAAAGACTATTGTGCAGTATGCTGACACAAGTCTAAACTTCTATTATTGTCAATCATAAGTGCAGCTGTCGCAGTACCTTGTAGTCATGTACAATTCTCTCAGCTACTGCTTTGTCAAGCATTTTCTTGTACCACTCTTGTAAGCGTTTAGGTTTGGGAATCTTCTGATCCGATGGGTGGCAGTGGAAGATGTAGTCGTCACCCTCGCTTGGTGGGCAAGCCCAGATGTGGCCAGTGACAAACCCCATTTTTTTAACGTACTCCAAGTATCCAATGAGGATCTCATGATAGACTCCTGTTCTCAGGTGACGGGGTTGGAAAAAGTGCACACTGTCTAGGTAGGAGATGTACACACGTCTGCATGGAAAGAGAAAGAGGGAGAGAGACAGAGGATATCACTAGTTACTTGAGTTTCTCAGACCCCTTTGTAATGCCATCCACGTGCACGTGAGAGAAGATTCTGTGTGTGCTTGAAGATGTGTGACTGCGTCTTTGTTATTTTTAACCTTTGATTGGGCGGAGGGCAGTCGGAGCCGTATTCTTGCACATGCATTCCAAAAAAGCAGACATCCGTTCCATCAATATCCTCAAATGCAAACAGAGCTTTTGTCCTGTACGGGAATGACTCTGACATCTCGCCGCTATCAACAAACCTGTAATAGAAAGACAGTACATTTTTGAGATCTTTTCATGGTGAACATTAAAAAGACCACTTCTCAAAAAGCCTACTATAAAGGAATTAGGTCTCTGAAATTTTTAATTAAGCAAGTATGAATATTTATAATTTTTTACAGTTATAGAATCAAAGATCTATGCATTAATCCACTTTCTATCAATATATTATACAAACTTGGGTATTGCAAGTATTTTTTTGTTTGTTTGTTTTTTTAATCTGCCTAAAGGCTTTCTGCACTTGAAGTGTTTTGCAGTGTCAAAGCATCCTAAAGTCATCATTTTCAATGATGGCAATGCAATGTAGTTGTGTCCAAGTTAAAGTCAGTAAAAAGAGTTGTGTGACAGTAAGCTGCCTTCTCTGAGACATTATAGTTGAGTGCAAGCAAGACAAAGATGTTAATGTTTAGTATGGAAAATCGTTGGCATTACAAGTGTTTGATTCATGCATTGATAATCGTTCATGTTCTTCATGATGCAGTGCTGCAATTTTTCTTTCCCCCTCAAACTGAATTCTTTCCAGAATTTTTTTTTTTTTTTTTTTTTTACAGGCAATGCATATGACTAGATTTTCAAAAGCTATGGCAGTCCAATTCAAAAGACGCAGAGTTGTTATTAACTAAAACAAACTAAAAATATTAAAAATGTTTTGCTAATTGAAATAAAGCTGAAATAAAATATAAATATTAGATGAAAAAAAAATCAACTTAAAAAGAAATGTCTGAAATAAAAAAATAAAAATTAAAACTAAACAGAAATATTATAAAAAAACGAATAAAATGAACAAACAAAAACAAAAGCAAAGAACAAAATGACTAAAACTGGAAATATAAAAATATAAAAAGCTAATTCAAAATATTAATAAATACTTTAATAGTATATACAGTAAATGATACTAAAATAACACTGGTTAGGGCATTCAGCAGTATAAATACCTACTACAACCAACAATACAGCAACTTGATGACCTTCAATGACAAAATCATTGTGTGAACAAGTGTATTACTGCATGTAAGGTTATGGAACATTGTCGTGTTTCATAATAAATTACAATAATACTTCCAATCACAAGAAATAAAGCAAATATTTCTTTTAAGGTTTTGGATTTTGGAACTGACAACATAAAATTCTGCACTGTCCCTCACCTGGACTTCATGCCAGGTTTGACCTCCACCACTTTATCAGAGACGTGGACCACACGGATGGTGACATCACCAGATTCTGGATGACTCTGTCGCTTCAGATACTCATTCACTCGTGTCTCCAGGTAGTTACCAAGCTTTGTCTGAGGAAGCCCTGTGATAAAGAGAAAGAAGAGCAGGGAGTTTAAAATAATACAAATATAGCATTTTACAACACAGCATGACAATTCATTAGTATAAAACAGTACAACACTGACACATAGTGTCACACTCAAGATCTGCCAACATTTTTTTTATTACTTGGCTCCCTGGAATACTTGATTCTGATTGGTTAAGCAAAAGCAATTTTTGAGGATAGCAAATTTGTAAAGCTCTTAAAAGCTCCCACTTACTCTTTGCAGAGTATTTATTCTCCTTCCTTGTTGCATTGGCTTTTTTCAGACAGCCTCCACAAACAAACCTGAATGGATGGGATTAAGACATAATATTTGGAAACAGAAAACTGTAACTTTGCCCTATAGATAAAATACATAATAAAAATCATAAAATCAATCATACAGCTGAAAGATTTAAATAGATTAAAAGTAGTAGACGAAACTAGTAATAACAAAGGACATCAAGTCGTCCTACATCTTCCATGTTTGCATAGATTTTTTTAATATGACCAATAATCAGAAGAATATATATATACACATTTGGTCCCAACCTAGCTAGACTCTACTGAGTGACAGCTAAATTTGTAGTTTTATAAATGTTTATTTATTTAAAATGTCTTGCTTAAAATTGACAGTTTTAAACTGCATTTAATAGGGTAAAACCCATGCAATGCTCATATAAAATAAAGATAAATAAAAAAGACTAACTTCATATTAAGTTTTCAAAATTTTTTGAAGGTTTTGAAAGCCTTAAATTCACTGACCATTTGTTGAATCTATTAAGAGTTTTTAAGCTCTATTTTGCAGTGAAAAGTGTCAAATAAAAGTGTGCTCAAATAAAACTAGCTTACCCTGACGGCCATATTGTCTCATTGTGCAGAACGCATATCTGATGCATTTTTCGACCACAGTCGGCACATTCCAGCAGTCTGAGGAAGAAGGGTGGAAACAAAGGTCAGATGACGACAACAAATCCAAGCCGTGACTACAAGCAAACTGAGATGAGACAATCAGAGCGAGCGAATATGTGAAAAAGTAAACATACAGTTCGGGGTCGAGGGTGTCGTTCTTTTTCCTTTGAAACTGATCTTTATTGATGGACCTGAGGAGAGAAAACGAGAGACACAGAAGAGGAGGCCGCCCAATCGAGTGAGTCATGAGAATCAATGAACGAACACTCAACGGTATCAGATACTGAGGAATAACATCACGGCAATAACAATGAAGCAGAAGTTCAAAACACAAATGTGTAGACGGGTTACTCACGTTTGAGGCTGGGTTGGATCGTCCCCCAGGGACACATTCTCCCCCTGGATTTCGTTGAAACACTTCTCACAGAAGTGGTACCTGTCAGCAAGAAGCCCATATTTGGGTGAACTAGACCGTTCGCCAAGAGCACAGCCAATCACAGTGAGGGCACGTGGAAGCAGCCACCAATCAGGGCAGGACAGGCCAGGAGACAGGCACACAGGAGAAGGCAGGTTCGTCGCCGGGAGCAGCCAATCATGAAGCAGGGTTTTTGTGTGGGCAGATTGATTGATTGGTTGCGTGTAAATTTCGGAGCGGATGATTGGTCACATCAAAGCAGGCCAATGCAGACATCACAAGCGTTAAAAAAAGGAGGGAGAGAAAGGGGGGAGGAGGAGGGCAGAATGAATATTTTAAAAAAGTGTGAGAAACAAAACCGTTATGAGGGACAAAGAGCTAAGTGTTGGACAGGTGGAGGGGTGGGTCAGATGTAGAAGAAGAAAATGAAACTAAAAGAGAGAGAGCAGGAAGCCGAGGCAAAGCACAGACGGGCTCCCTCACGTCCACTGAGCTCCAAAACAACCGTGACGCACAGAGGAGCGAGGGACAACAATGGACAGAGTGAACGAGAAGAATGAGAACAGGAGCAACAGAGACCCATCATCCTTCCAGTGCATTTTAAAGAGGGTCTCAAGATTCATTACCAAAACAAAATGTGTGACAGATGAACAGTTAGTACACCCTAAAGTTGGCAGCATGAACTCTTGTGAAAGAAGTCTTAGCCTGAAGTTTGCGTTAAGAGGTTCCACTGAAAAATTTTATAAAAACTGGGGTCCTCTACTTAATTTTGTCAAAAATACGCCACTTATCTTTGTTGATTTGTAATATATATTTTTAATTATTCTATGGAGTCATTTGTTTATTCTTCTGTTTCATTCAAATGTGTATAATTGTCTTAATTTTTTTATTATTTATTTTTATTTATTTTTTTATTTTTATTTTTTTCTGAAAATGTACTTAAGTTTTATTCTCCTCCTTGGGGGTGGGTGGGGGTTTAGGGCTCACTGAGGGTTTTGATTGTTCAATTTTCAATTTAACCCTTAGTAGTTGTTAATAGAAAAAAAGAAAACGAAAAGGAATGTTGAGATTCATTAATATTGTTGATTTCTTTGTATATTCCAAGAAAAAAAAAGAAAAAAGAAAAAAAGAAGTAGTCTTAGCCATTTTTCAGAAATTGACATATTGTACTTTGTGTCAGTACTTTTTGGGTGAATCTCACAAAACATATCCAGGTCACATGATGCTCCAAAAATCAATAATTAAAAAAAAAGAGGATATTTTGCATAAAGACCATTAAGATTTGACATTTGCCTTTTTTATTTGCCTTCTATTTTTATATATATATTTAAATAAACAATCCAAATTTAATAATTGTTAATTTACATTTTGATTATAACATTAGAAATAACAATGTCATAATATAAAATAATGCAATGTTATGATATAACCTTTTATTTTCAATGTTTTAATAATAATAATACAATTTTATTATCATTGGTGCCTTTATGTGGATTTAAATGAGATATTTGTTATTTAAATCCACATAAAGACAAATTATTATTAATAATTCTTATTATTTTATATATATATATATATATATATATATAGTAGCATTAACATAAGTAGCATTTTTATACAACAAAAGTAAGGACCATATTAACTAATGTAGCCAAATTAATACAAAAGCTTTTGTGTGTTTATACCGAAACTTCTGATTCTGGTGAAAGATACAGCAAAACTCTTTCACGTCGCCTGGCAAAGACTAGCATGATGCAACTCAGAAAATTGGCAATGATTTTCACTAACGCATTAGAGGAAGTGCACTGCAATAGTTTTGGTGCTTCCTTCTTATTAGCACTTGTTTTTTTGTGTGTGTGTTCATAGCTACCAACTGAGGTAATCAACACAAATACTTGCCAACACACCTGCCAATACAGTTAACTGTAAGAACATCAACAAAAACCTCAAAACAGAATTAGAGACAAAAATGCAGACCCTCTTTAAAATGGCCGTTTAAAATCAGAAAAAGAGCAGAGATGTGAAATGTGGTCTATTTTGCCACCGAAAGTCAAATCAACAGGCCTGAAATTCAACAACACCCTGATGTGGGAAATATGTGCTCACAGCAGAACAGCGCTTACATTTTTACAAAGCACACGAAAACAGAACTCTTTAAAACTTTAAAAATACTCACCTGAATCTTTTAACATACAAATACACAATGTCTATCAAATCTGAATATGTTTGTCTTTAAGTGATTATTAAAGTGTTCAGAAAACCAACAGCTTTCATAATACTTTCATAATTTCATTCTACCGCTGGGCTGCTTCACAGCAGCAGTTTTAATGCTGCCAGGCAACATGAAATTGATTTTAGGCTGAAATGCAAATGTGTGATGATATGCCTGATGAGGTCAGTCAATTACCCATCAGGCCACATTCACTATGATATAACTATTCCTATGAATATAATAACTTGCTTGAGTTTGTATGCATAAATATAGACCCAATTTAAGTCGCTTTGAACTTTCAAGTGGTTACAATTGATAACAATTGATAACTCAATATTTTAATGGCTACACTGCATAGTATTAAGATAAGGGTGTGAGTGATGGTGTATAGTGTGTGTAATACTGACCTATTCTGGTAACTGAAGTACGCAGCATCTCGCGGGATGGTACACAGCTGTTTGCCATAGCAGCACAGAGTTTGAGGAGAAAACTCCAACTGAGAGACGGAAAAAGAGGGATAAAGGCATTAAAAGAAAGAAGTGGGGTAGCAATATCCCATTATTTTAGGTCAGATAAGGATATTAAATCAATAAACCACAATCCACCTCACAATGTGCCAACAATCACAATTTAAACACGGTAAAAACACTGTAATAAGTGGTGTAGTGCTTTTGTACATAGAAATAATACAACAAAAGAGGACATTTATTGTTATTTAATAAAATAATAGTAATAATAATAATAATAATAATAATAATAATAGTAGTATGAATTTATATAAAAAAATATAACATTTAAACACATTCAGGGCAAATATTAAATATATTGCTAGCTGGAAGAATCATTGTACATTTAATAATAATAATAATAATAATAATAACAATAATAATAGATCTATTATTAAATAAGTTTGGTATTATATGATAGTATATTAGAATTCTTATTAGTAAATAAGAATAATAAGTATTTATAATATAATGCATTTTAACATACATTTAAGGCAAGTATTAACTATAGTGCTTGCTGGAAGAACCATTTAATATTTCATAACAATAATAGTTATTATATTTGGTATTAAATGGTAGTATATTACATTAATATAATAATAATAATATTTAATTTAACATTTAATGCATTACTATTTTGCTTGCTGGAAGAATTACTGTTAATAATAATAATAATAATAATAAAACAAATGATACAACTAATGATAGTTATATTAGTAAATATGTTTGATATTTATATTTATATACAGTTGCAAGAAAAAGTATGTGAACCACTTGCAGAATCTGTGAAAATGTAACAAAATTTTAACAAAATAAGAGAGATCATACAAAATGCATGTTATTTTTTATTTAGTACTGTCCTGAGTAAGATATTTTACATAAAAGATGTTTACATATAATCCATAAGACAAAAAAATAGCTGAATTTATTAAAATGACCCAGTTCAAAAGTTTGTGAACCATTGATTCTTAATACTGTGTGTGGTTACCTGGATGATCTACGACTGTTTTTTTTGTTGTGTGATGGTTGTTCATGAGTCCCTTGTTTATTCTGAGCAGTTAAACTGAGCTCTGTTCTTCAGAAAAAATCTCCAGGTCCCAAAAATTCTTCAGTTTTCCACCATCTTTTGCATATTTGAACCCTTTCCAACAGTGACTGAATGATTTTGAGATCCATCTTTTCACATGGAGGACAACTGAGGGACTCAAACAACTATTAAAAAAGGTTCAAACATTCACTGATGCTCCAGAAGGAAACACGATGCATTAAGAGTCAGGGGGTGAAAACTTTTGAACAGGATGAAGATGTCCCAATTTTTCTTATTTTGTTTAAATATATTTTTTTCATTTAGTACTGCCCTTTGGAAGCAATAGAAGATACTTGCATGTTTCCCGGAAGACAAATTAAATACAATTTACCTTGATCTTCAAATTCCAAATGTTTTCACCCCCCATCTATTAATGCATCATGTTTTTTTCTGGAGCATCAGTGAATGTTTGAACCTTTTTTAAAAGTTGTCCTCAGTGTGAAAAGACGGATCTCAAAATCATTCAGTCACTGCTGTAAAGGATTCAAATATGCAAAAAATGCTGGAAAACTGAAGAATCTGCAGGACCTGGAGATTTTTTCTGAAGAACAGAGCTCAGTTTAACTGCTCAGGACAAACAAGGGACTCATGAACAACCATCACAAAACAAAAAAACAGTCGTAGATCATCCAGGTAACCACACACAGTATTAAGAATCAATGGTTCACATACTTATGAATGGGGTTATTTTAATAAATTCAGCTATTTTTGTTGTCTTGTGGATTATATGTAAACATCTTTTATGTAAAATATCTTACTCAGGACAGTACTAAATAAAAAAATAACATGCATTTTGTATTGTCTCCCTTATTTTGTTAAAATTATTAACATTTTCACAGATTCTGCAAGTGGTTCACATACTTTTTCTTGCAACTGTATAGACATACACACACACACACACACACACACACACACACCACACAGTAATAACAGTAATTATTATTAGCATTAATAATAGTAATTATATTAATAATAATAATAATAATAATAATTATTTATTATTATTATACATTTGGTATTACATGGTTGTATATTCTGACTGATAAAAACTGATTGAGCCACGTTCCTTTTACAAAATCCATACAAACATAATCCACACAAAAACAAATCAACACAAATCTAAATAAAACGTGATGCACAGACACACACACAGCTCACCTTCCTTCCACAGCAGTACCCCATTTCCTGCATAACGGGGTCTATTTCCTGTTCAAACACCTCAGCCAGTTTGGAGCAGTATTTATACACCCGTGACGTCTTCCTGTTATACAGCCAGGCATTATTGAACATCAGCCACACGTCGTCCACATACTGCCAGGGCTCCTGGTACTGACCCGTGTCCAGCTTACGCTTGATAGTGGACAAGTCCATAGGGTTTTTTACTATGTCAAAGTAGTCCTGGAGGACGGAGTCCAGAGTACAGTAAGCAGGATGAAGGATGAAGGCCATCATTGTCACCATCACCATCATCATCATCATCGTCATCATGAGATGAAATGAAGTTCCAGTCAGAAGGAGCGATGGATGGTGGCCCGGCGGGTTGAGAATCAGGGGGAGAGAAGAGGGTGCAGGGGGACAATGTTGAGCGCTGTAGAAGAGGTTCACATGCACAAACAGAGAAAAACGTAACAGACTCCCACTGCCTCACTCAAATCTGTACCCTATTTCTCTCCTGTTCTCCCATACACACAAACAAAACACATAAATCTTTGGGCCAGCGCCAATGATGGCAGACAAACTGGGGTGGGCAAAGATATTTGAACATAATATCAGATAGTAGTCTGAATCGCATTCAAAATGTCAAGAAATGCCTGGAAAATTATATTTTGCGTAAAGAAAATTAAGCTCATTTTTAAGACCTGTAAGATTTTTGCATTGTCTTTATTTTCATGGCAATTAAATGACAGTGTAATTGGCTTTATTAAAATCACAATTAAGGGTTAGTTCACCCAAAAATGAAATGTCTGTCATTAATTACTCACTCTCATGTCGTTCCACACTCGTAAGACCTTCATTCATCTTCAGAACATAAATTAAGATATTTTTGATGAAATCTGAGAGCTCTCTGAACCACACTTGGGCAGCAACATCATTGCACTTTTCAAGGCCCAGAAAGGTAGTAAAGACATCGTTAAAATAGTCAACATGACCACAGTGGTTCAACCTCAGTCTTCAAATCTTTTTGTGTGCAAAAACAGAACAAAAATAACAACTTTATTCAACAATTTCTTCTCTTCCATGTCAGTCTCCTACACTGTTTACATAGTAGAGACACTGAAGCGCTTCCAGGTTCTACGTCAGAACGCCGGCTCCTGCATCAGCATCACACGCATGCATTGTGTTGCTCACGTGAACAGCGTCGGCCAATAATGAGCCGGCATTCTGACGTAAACACGGAAGCTCTGCACTGTCTATCCAACGTAAACAGCGTAGGAGACTGACATGGAAGAGAAGAAATTGTTGAATAAAGTTGTTATTTTTTTTGTTTTCTTTTGCACACAAAAAGTGTTTTTGTCGCCTCATAACATTAAGGTTGAACCACTGTGGTCACATTGAATATTTTAACAATGTCTTTACTACCTTTCTGGGGCTTGAAAAGTACAAGGTTTTGCTGCCTATGTGTGGTTCAGATACTCTCAGATTTCATCAAAAATATCTTTTTTGTGTTCTCAAGATGAACGAAGGTCTTAAGGGTGTGAAACGACATGAGTGAGTAATTAATAACAGAATTTTCATTTTTGGGTGAACTAACCCTTTAACCTCCCTCAGCGGTAATGATATATAACTTAAATTGTACAGTATCTCACAGAAGTGAGTACACCCCTCACATTTTTGTAAATATTTTATTACATCTTTTCATGTGACAACACTGAAGAAATGACACTTTGCTACAATGTAAAGTAGTGAGTGTACAGCTTGTATAACAGTGTAAATTTGCTGTCCCCTCAAAATAACTCAACACACAGCCATTAATGTCTAAACCGCTGGCCACAAAAGTGAGTACACCCCTAAGTGAAAATGTCCAAATTGGGCCCAAAGTGTCAATATTTTGTGTGGCTACCATTATTTTCCAGCACTGCCTTAACCCTCTTGGGCATGGAGTTCACCAGAGCTTCACAGGTTGCCACTGGAGTCCTCTTCCACTCCTCCAGGACGACATCACGGAGCTGGTGAATGTTAGAGACCTTGCGCTCCTCCACCTTCCGTTTGAGGATGCCCCACAGATGCTCAATAGGGTTTAGGTACCCTCAACTTCTTTAACAAGGCAGTGGTCGTCTTGGAGGTGTGTTTGGGGTCGTTATGTTGGAATACTACCCTGCGGCCCAGTCTCCAAAGGGAGGGGATCATGCTCTGCTTCAGTATGTCACAGTACATGTTGGCATTCATGGTTCCCTCAATGAACTGTAGGTCCCCAGTGCCGGCAGCACTCATGGAGCCCCAGACCATGACACTCCCACCACCATGCTTGACTGTAGGCAAGACACACTTGTCTTTGTACTCCTCACCTGGTTGCCGCCACACACGCTCGACACCATCTGAACCAAATAAGTTTATCTTGGTCTCATCAGACCACAGGACATGGTTCCAGTAATCCATGTCCTTACTCTGCTTGTCTTCAGCAAACTGTTTGCGGGCTTTCTTGTGCATCATCTTTAGAAGAGGCTTCCTTCTGGGACGACAGCCATGCAGACCAATTTGATGCAGTGTGCGGCGTATGGTCTGAGCACTGACAGGCTGACCCCCCACCCCTTCAACCTCTGCAGCAATGCTGGCAGCACTCATTACGTCTATTTCCCAAACACAACCTCTGGATATGACGCTGAGCACGTGCACTCAACTTCTTTGGTCGACCATGGCGAGGCCTGTTCTGAGTGGAACCTGTCCTGTTAAACCGCTGTATGGTCTTGGCCACCGTGCTGCAGCTCAGTTTCAGGGTATTGGCAATCATCTTATAGCCTACGCCATCTTTATGTAGAGCAACAATTCTTTTTTTCAGATCCTCAGAGAGTTCTTTGCCATGAGGTGCCATGTTGAACTTCCAGTGACCAGTATGAGAGAGTGAGAGCGATAACACCAAATTTAACACACCTGCTCCCCATTCACACCTGAGACCTTGTAACACTAACAAGTCACATGACACCGGGGAGAGAAAATGGCTAATTGGGCCCAATTTGGACATTTTCACTCAGGGGTGTACTCACTTTTGTGGCCAGCGGTTTAGACATTAATGGCTGTGTGTTGAGTTATTTTGAGGGGACAGCAAATTTACACTGTTATACAAGCTGTACACTCACTACTTTACATTGTAGCAAAGTGTCATTTCTTCAGTGTTGTCACATGAAAAGATATAATAAAATATTTACAAAAATGTGAGGGGTGTACTCACTTCTGTGAGATACTGTAAGTATACATCATATAAGTATTAACAGTAATTAAATTTATGATGATTTTAAATAATAATAATAATATTAATTATTATTATTATAACAATAAATATTTTTATTTTTAATAATATAGGTACAAAATGAAGACAGATTATTTGTGCTTAATTGCCACAATAAAGCTACATTGCAAAAAAATAAAAATAATGGTCCTAAAAACAAACTTTATTTACTTTATGCTAAATATAATTTATCATTTTTCTTTTGATTTTGGGGAGAAATAAGATCCTGGCATTTCTTTATGAGATTCACCCCGTAACCATTAGGAATGTATTTATTGCTCGGTCATAATTTTTAGCTTTAAGAAAACATTTACTAATTTTAAATCCAGGTTTGGTGGATTCATTTCACATCTGGAGGACAGCCTGGATGCAAAATGAATAATTTCGCCAAATAAACAGGCTTTCTAGGGTGATGTTGGCAGGGTTAGCGTTTAGGGTACAGTAAGCTGAGGTGAGTACAAGCGGGGTGATATCGTCACAGACACATTCAATTACATCAGCGCAGCTATGAACGTTTACACCACAAAGCACAGCTGGACTCCCTTCTTTAAAGTCCAACAGTACAAATCATCAAAAGACAGTAAAAATACATTCCTTCAGGTGTCGACCCCATAGTATTCAGGTTGTGTGCCACAGAGAGTTGATTTTCTTTAAAACAGACTTATGATGAGTTTTACAGCACTGAGTTATACTTTTGGTTCATATAAAAAATCTAGAGACTGCAGGGTTCCTGTAACCACCAGCAGCATCTGACAGTGTTGCAATACCATCTATTTAAATATTACAAATTACAGTATTTACAATAGTCACCTGATCTATGCCCACACAACCATATGAGTCTTTTAAACAGATGCGATGGGGACGACACCAATGCCATGACAAACTGAGGTTTTTCAAACAAACATACATGAACAAACACTGATCTGAGACCAGTGACGAGAGTGTATAAACCCAGAATCAGATGGACAGAATCATTATGAGCACTCTGAAGTTACATATGATAATTATTGAGTTATTTTATCTTCAGGGTTCCCACACCTTTTGACCGAACAAATGTCTGACTTTTTGAGTCATCTGTGATAACTGGATGAGGAATGTTATAGACATTTTGTTCAAATTTACTTTGTTTTTTTGGGTTTTCGGTGCCGTCAATAAATTACACCTTGCACATTCAGTGGCAGCAGTGGGATGGCTACCAGCAAGATGGTACCAAAAGTTAAATTTTTAGGTCAAACATCTTTCTTTTTGTCTGTAATGTTTGCTTGTCATACCTTAAAGGGTTAGTTCGCCCAAAAATGAAATTTCTGTCATTAATTACTCACCCTCATGTCGTTCCAAACCCGTAAGACCTTCATTCATCTTCAGAACACAAATTAAGATATTTTTGATAAAATCCGAGGGGTTTTTTTAATTTTTTTTATCTCCCATAGAAAGCAACGAAATTACCACATTCAAGGTCCAGAAAAGAAGTAAAGACATTGTTAAAATAGTCTACGTGACTACAGTGGTTCAACCTTAATGTTACGAAGTGACGAGAATACTTTTTGTGCGCAAAAACAAAACAAAAACAACAACTTTATCTCCTTTCTTCCCTGTCAGTCTCCTACGCAGTTGACGCAGTGCAGCGCTTCCGTGTTTACGTCCGAACGCCGGCTCAGTATTGGCTGATGCTGTTCACGTGAACAGAACGACACATGCGTGAGATGCTGACGCTGGAGTCGGCGTTCTGACATAAACACGGAAGCTCTGCACTGTGTTCACTGCGTCCAAGTCTGACAGGGTAGAGAAAAAACTGTTGAATAAAGTTGTTATTTTTGTTTTGTTTTTGCACACAAAAAGTATTTTCGTCGCTTCGTAAAATTAAGGTTGAACCACTGCAGTTGCATTGACTATTTTAACGGTCTTAATATTTTCTGGACCTTGAAAGTGGTAATTTCATTGCTTTCTATTAGGGATGCACCGATACCATTTTTTAACGACCGAGTACGAGTACCGATACTTTTTTCTAGTACTCGCCGATACCGATACCGATGCCTATACATTTATTTATTTCTCTCTCTCTCTCTCTCTCTTTTTTTTTTTTTTTTTTTTTGGTGATGTTGCAGTTTTCCAAGCACAACACAGTGAGACTAATGAATGTAGGACAGCTTCTTTATTATTACTCTAAATGAAGAAAGTAATAATTTTTTTATGTGCTTGTCACAAACTTAAAGAACAAAAATTTCACAGTGTCCAATAACCTTCAAAGGGCATAATTACCAATATATATAATTGTTGTTATATAAAAAGAAATTTACAAACAAATTACAAACAATACAACAAATACTATAGAGATACAAATTAAATAAACTTGTTTTTCAGATACAGTAGGTTTATTTATCATGTATACATTTATTTAACATATTTTGTTGTTTTATTAACATTAATGACAAATATAGGCTACGGTCCCTTTAAGACCAAATCCATGGATACTGACACATATCCTGTTTTCACCCAAATGTTTACGTCCACTTAAGCCATAACCAGCTGTATTTACGTGAGATACTCCACATGATGGACATTTTGACAACTATGTGTGCATTTGACCATTCAGGCACAAGAAGAACTGATCGCGCGCTGTCTGAGAGAACTGGGATCGCACGCAAGAAAGAGAGCGCGTGCGAGAGAGAGTGCTTCTGGTCTGTGTCATTCAGCGCGATTCCGCCTATCCCGCCTTCACTAATCAATAATGAATTGTGATTGAAAGCATGCAGTTCGCAATATGTATGTTGTCATCATTAATTTTGAAGTATTTCCACACCTCTGAGGCTGACATTGTTTCTGCTGCTGCCGCCGGTGTCTCTGTGCACGGACAATTCTGTCAGTTACGTCACATGAGGTATCGGTCTTTGGTATCGGGGGTATTTTTACGAGTACGAGTACGAGTACGAGTACAAGTACATGAGCTTGGTATCGGGCCCAATACAGATACTAGTATCGTGCATCCCTACTTTCTATGGGAGATAAAAAAAATAAAAAAAAAACCTCATTGATTTCATCAAAAATATCTTGATTTGTGTTCTGAAGATGAACGAAGGTCTTACAGGGGTGAAACGACATGAGGGTGAGTAATTAATGACAGAAATTCAATTTTTGTTTGAACTAACCCTTTAAATGGGGCCAGTGCATCATTTAATCAAATCACTGCTAAAGCAGCAAAATAACCAGAATAGCAGGAAAGTCATTTTTACTCAACTGATCCCATCATGCAACACATGACACTAAACATTTGTGGCTATTTAGCATAAATGAAAGCAATTTATACTTTGCATAAATGTGATGCATTGATCAATCTGTAAATTTTAATCTGCTATGCTGGTTACAGCTAAAAAAAAAAATTGGCCATAACTCTGGAGATTGATGGTAAACTTAGGCTTGAGGCTTTTTATGTGGCAAAATGAAACAAATGTGATGGATTAAAGCTCAGGTTAAAATAATGAATTACATGGAGTTTAAGCAGATGACAGCAAAAAAAACTATACTAAACGAACAAAGAAAATAAGGCCAGCACAGGCTGTGATCATTCACAGCAGATTCATTTTGTTGATGCCAAACAACCAGCAAGCCTTATTGCCAATTGAAGATTGAAAACGAACTAATTCAAAGTGCCAGTTCATTTTCACCAAATCATTAATTTATCATTAACTAAAATGTTCGTTTCATATCCCAAATCTGTATATCTTAAAACTGCATTCCTCAGTTTAAGTAAATTGCATAAAACAAACTTAAAGCTTAAGTCTGTAATTTCTGCAGCATTTACATCACCATTGGATTAAAAAAAAAAAAAAAATTGTAGGTAGTCCCACCCCAAACTCACAGTTGCAGTGTTGGACTGGTCAAAAAATGGCTTTTGTCATCTCGGCACATTCATCTTAAATTTTAACGTCAAAAGAACTACAAACATCAGCTTTAAGATTTTAAATTCTCCTGATGTGCATTGTGTCTAACATAATTTTCTGCCTTTTTTGATGGGATGAAGACACATCGACCGCAAGAACAGATGTTCATAGTCTGTGCTGCCTTATTTTCACTCTTCTTTTCTGACAGAAACGCTACAGAAGCAAGCTTGCAACGTCTCTCTCACATCCATATACAAAACACACAACAGCAGGCAGAAGAGGAAGAGAGGGGGTAAAGGTTATAAAAAAAAATAAATAAATAAAATAAAATAAAAAAAAAAGTAATGAGACTAGAACTGAAAAGTGCTAGGTTGTTTGTAGCATAATGCGTGCCAGCGCAGGCCCTTACCAGGTTAGTTTTGTTACTAGTTCGAATACGTACGGGTATTCCCAGTAACTGGGGGTCCACCGGCTGCCGGAAGGGCAGCGACTCTGGGTCCTGTCTGTACAGAGCTTCCAGAGTGGGCATTAAAGCCTGGCGGAGCTCGTCGGGCTTAAAGACTGATGGAGAAGAAGGAAATGAAGGAAGCAGCAGAGTCAGGAATCAGGTACATATTCATATGAAAATCATGAGTACTGATTTCAAAGCAGTGTTTGTCCTTCATATTAAACTGCGGAAAGGAATATGAACAAGCACCTGCTGATTCTAGAACAGAATTAGTAGATTTCATGCAATGAGACCTGATGTTTTTCCTCAGTTTTAACACCATATAAAATGAATTACAAAAGCAATTCTTGTATGGTGTTTTTCCTTTTTGTAAGATGCTTTGGTTAATAAATTTATGCAAATTATGTAAGAACGTCTGTAGGATCCTTAAAGGTGAAGCATCTGATTTCTTTGCCACTAGTTTCAGCAAACAGAATAAAAATATATTTTTTTACTCAAATAGATTTCTCAAATAGCCCCCTGTATGACAGGAAGTCAAGAAACAGAAAACAACCCAAACTCACACCGTAGAGCGCAACAGTGTCTGTCCATTTTTTTAAAGACTTTGGATCCAGACGCTAAAGTCTTCATTTAAGAGATGTAAGCAATAAACCAAACTAACCAGCTATCACAACATTACACACTTTGATTTAAAGCAGACAAAAAGACAAAGGTACAACACTATGTACTTGATGGTTTTAAAGAGGGAAAGAACTACAATCCCATGAAGGATGGAAGAATGGCAAATGAACAAACTACTGATTTAAAAATTTCATATACACACATATACATACACATATATATATATATATATATATATATAAAACAATGTTATGAAACCACCACATTTACAGTCCACCTATGGCTTGCATATAGTTTTCTCAGCTCATTATACTTGCAAAAGTATTTTAACGTTGAAAAAACACGTCACCTTTAAGGATGAAATATTTACCTTAAAACAAAAGTATGTTGTATAAAAAGTATCTACAACTGTGTGGACGAGTTTGTTTTACCTTTCTTCTTGCTTTGTGCGTTTGCGGGAGTGCTGTTCGTTCCCGCAGTCTCTTCCTCTTTGGGTTCAGTTTTGACCTCCGGCTTCTTATCCTCATCTGTCGACCCAGTCGATGTTTCCATTGGTTCCGTCTTGCATTCATCACCTGCAGGCTCCTCCTTCTTTATGTAGCAGACCAATTAAAATAAGGTTAGGGAAGCAATCAGTCATTCGCATGTCTCAGATTTATCAGATGTAAGTGTATTTTTGTTTTAGTGACTTTATATGTCATTTGTGTTTTCCTGCTCACCTCTGGTTTCTCCTCAGACTTTATCTCAGTTTGCATGGCGGCCATTTTCCCTGAGGCCTTATCTTCCGTCTCATTCTCATCCTCTTCTTCCTGCTTGATCTCAGTTTTCAGGTCGAGTGGGGCGGTGGGCTCAGATGATGTCAGTTGCGAGCTAGGGTCAGCACTGCTGACCGAGGCAGGAGTTGAGGCCTGACCGTCCGCAGTAAGAGACGATTTCTGAGACAGCTGAGGGTGGGACAAAACAGCAGATTAGGAGAACAACCAATGGCAAACAGAAATGAGGAGGAACAGCCAGAAGAGAACAGCAGATTAAGAGAGAATAGCAAACAACAAACAGAATTAAGGAGGAACAACCAATAGAGAGATCATACAATGAGAAACAAAAGAAAGGAGTAAAAGTAAACACTCAAATAAGAAACAAGTCAGGAGGAAAGAGAGAACAGTCAATGGCAAACAAAAGTCAGTAAAAAACAGCAAATAAAAACAATAGCTTAGGGACGAAAAGAGAAACAAATGTTAGAACAAGTCAATAAAGAACAGTAGAGAAAGCAAAACAGCCAATGGCAAACAAAAATCAGAAGGAATAGCAAATAAACAAAATAAAGTGCAAGAAAACAGCCAAATAGGGTCATTCCGTGTCAAATCAACCAAATTTTGGAAACTTACCCAGCTCAAATTTTTGATTTTGTTAATATTTTTTCTGTACAAAGACAAACAGATCCCCATATCTATGGGACTGAAAAATGGAGATTCCAAAAGAAAAGTTTGTAAAGAATGAGAAATACATTTCTAGTTTTAACATTATTTGTTCTTTAGATAGTCCTCTTTAAAAGAAAAAAGTATCAGTTGTATGCACACATTTGACCCACATTTGGTTTTTGACCACTGAAAATATGTACAATTTACTCAATTTACTCGTGGAGCCGCATCAAGATCTCCATTTCTCTGGAATTTCTCTGGGATTGAACCATTAAGGGCCTTTAAAATGCAGATACCAAAAGGAAAGTTTGTTAAGAACCAGAATCTAAAAGGATATTAAGAAATCTTTAATACTTCTTGAGTTACAGACATGCAAACTTGAGGCAAAAAACACAAGAAGTGCTTTTCCCCATCATTTTTCAACTGTCACCATTGGCATATAATGAAACAAAGATTGCTAAAGTCAAAAGATTTTACTAATAGACCTACCAAACTCTGTGTAAAAATAAAATAATGATGCTGCCATCTTTCTAAAGTCATTTTTACACCCCTCTAATTTGGCTCCAAATCTCAGGTGAAAACTATAATTTTGACCCCCTCTACAAAATAGTGAATTACTCAGTAAATATATATCTGCACTGTAAAAAATGATTTTATGGTGAAGTAAATACTACAGAAAAAACAAATGTAATTTTTACATGAAAAAGTTAGTTCAGGCAAGAATTTAAAAAACTAAGTAAATTCTATAGTAGTACTCAATTTAAGCTTGTAGAAATTAAAGCTTAAATATGAACATTATAAAATTAAGTAAAACTACTCAACTTTTCTGATACTGGTGTTCCCATCGTGCACTGGGCCTTGAATAATTAATTAGGTCGATTTTTCGCTGTTTTCCAACTGTTTTTACACTGTTTTATCATTGCTTTTGTGGTTATGTTTAGTAACTTGCCATTTTGTGACATTTGGAGTTCATTTTCTACTCAAAATGCCACATTCACACTCAAAAACGATCCATCGAATGTTACCATCATTGTGTATTGTGAACAAAGTATTGAGGTCTCTGTGTTCAGGTGCCGTGTTATTTCTAATATGTAGATATGGTGTCTACACAATATCTATTGTATTATTTACTTAGATGTTTCTAAGTAAAGCATACACTTTAAAAGCATGGTTTAACTGAGTGTTATATTGTTTGAGTAAAATGTATTGCAAAAGAAACTTCAACTAAGTAGACATTACTCAACCTTTTACTGGCCAAGTTAAAATTACTTTATTTTCTTTGTTAATTTTACTTAACTTAGTTGAGTTACTTAATTCCATATTTGAAATTTACTTAAATATTCATGCAAAAACTTGCAAAAGAAAAATTAAGTAAATTTTACTTATTGTTTCTTACAGTGTGTGACACTTAATATCTTGGCTTTCATCACTATTAATGTTTGTCTTTCTACAGAAAAAAATTAAATTAAAAATTTGAACCAGGGACCTCTGGTTGAGTTGATACGGAATGACCCAATAGCAAACAAAAGTCAGAAGTAACAGCTAATTAAAAAGTAGAATAAGAGCTAATAGAAATGTCCAAAAAAAAAAAAAAAGTCAGAACAAGTCAATAAAGAATAGTACAGTAACAAAAAAAACAGATTAAAATACAGCAGCACAGGAGTGAATAGAAAAAATGTCAACAGCACAGCAAGTAAGGACAGCCAATGGCAAACAAAAATCAGATGGAACAGCCCATTAAAAAAAAAAAAAAAAAAAAAAATACTGCAAGAGCGAAAAGAGAAACAAATGTCAGAACAAGTCAAAGAACAGTCAAGTATGAAAGAACAGCCAATGTCAAACAAAAACAAACATCAGAAGGAACAGCCATTGCAGAACAATACAGTAAGAGAACAAGCAAATAAGAAACAAGACCCATACGCAACAGTCAACAAAGAAAAGCAATGAGAATGAAGAGAATAAAGGAAAAGCCAAAACAAACAGCAGATTAAGGGGGCTTTCACACTGGGCACGTCTGCCGTGGCGGACCGAATCTAAGTGCAATTGTTCCAGAGCTTCTGGTTTCACACTTACTTAGTTCTATCAAACCCCAATGCATTTGCGGTCATCTTGCATCATCACAATGTGCCCTCGGTCTGTTCGCCGCAGGGACCCCTCAAGCACGGGGCCCGGAGCGGTCGCACCACCCTAAGGACAGCCCTGACAGCGCGCATGACAGAAAAAAAAACAATGCGGGGTCAATATACTGTGTTATTTAATTTGGTGCTATTATGCGCAGAAGAGTGAATGACACTTGTGACTGTGGGATGCATGAAGGCGGCTTCTCTGCTGCACACAAACGATCTTGTTTGAGGAGGAGAGAGCTGATTGCGGATCACGTTCATTCACTCTGTACGATTACACTGCATGCTCACTCTCGCTCATATCAAAAGGTAAATCTTCACCACTGTTATCCCCTACATGTGTTTGAATTAATGACGTCGTCATCAGCTAAAATGCATGTTACTTTACTTCCTAAACAAGTGTGGACCAGAGTTCGAGTTGCTTTCACGTTCACATGAATCATGCCACAGATTCATTGCAACCGAACTCAGACCATCTCCAACAGGTAGTCTCAGATTCGGTACTCCAGTGCACTCCCTGGTCCACATGACAGCTTAACAATTTTTCCATGTGAACCGTGCTCCGTTTCGAACTAAACTTCAGTGTGAAAACCCCCTAAGAGAGAACAGCCAATGACAAACAAGTGAAGGATCAGACAAAGGAACTGCTGAACAGCAGAATAAGAGAGAACAAACATAAGAGACACTAAAGCCCAAAGTATACTTCAGCCGTCCATGTTTCACAACGGTCCACGCACTACATCACGAGGAGGGTCCGCACACACCGCAGCCCAATTTTTGTGTCCAGACTGTGCTCGTACAACAGAGCATGTGGGAGTTACTTGAGCGCTTAAAAACAAAGTCCACAAGATAGTGCGCACGTGTCTTTCCGCACTCATGGCCAAATGACTATACTTCGAAAGGATCGCGCACACGGAACGATGAAAATGAAGTATAACTTAAGACATAAGGAACAGTCAAACATTCGAGATACAACATTCAAAGAGAAACAGAGTGAATTACAACCAAAACAAAGGAATTCATTGGGCCCTATGTTTTATTTATTAATCAAATGAATGCATACAACTTTAAAGGCCAATTCACACCAAGGACGATAACTATAATGATAATGATAAAGATATAGTTCTAAAAATCATTCTAAATTTAAACGGACACCAGAGTCTACACCCCCATTAAAGGGATAGTTCACCCAAAAATGAAAATTATCCCATGATTTGCACATTCTTCTTGCGCATTCTTATGGTCGTCCGCCGGAATCTAGTTATTTGAATTTATAAAGTTTTAAATATGAATATTTTTCTCACAAAAACACATTGCTTCACTTCAGAAGACCTTTATTAACCCCCTGGAGTCGTATGGATTACTTTTTTTTTTTTTATGGATGGATGCATTATTTTTGTCTTCAAAATGCAGGCCCCCATTCACAACCATTATAAACCTTGGAAGACTAAGGATATTTTTAAATATATCTCTGATTGTGTTCGTCTGAAAGAAAATAGTCATATACACCTAAGATGGCTTGAGGGTGAGTAAATCATGGGATAATTTTCATTTTTGGGTGAACTATCCCTTTAATGACGATAATGGCACAGAGAAACTGTATCGTCGGAATCACTTTCAGAATGATTTGTTTCTAGCTGATGAACGATAAAAATATTGACAGCCAATTAGAATCCATCCTGCTTTAAGAGCTCGAGCATTTAAAGTGGCAGACAACATAATTGCAGCGTACACTTAAAATAAACAAAACGATATTGTTGGGACGCTAATATAGTTATCGATATAATTATCATTATAGTTATCATTTTTGGTGTGAACGGGCCTTAAAATTAATCTTTTAAAACGAAATTTGAACAATTCCTTTCATTTTTGCAAACAAATTGTTGCACAACAGAGGTTTAAAGTTTAAATTAAAACTTGGACAAAAAATTGTGACATTTAAAAAATAATGTTTTAAAAACTATTACTGTTATTATTACTTTGAGAAGTACATTCTACTGTAATAAATTTCTGTTCAAATTTTTTTCAAGTTTCAAAAACCTTTGTTTTGCTGAGTTGTAGTGAAGGCTTTGTATCTGATGATGAAGTTTAAGGGGTCTGTCCTCATATAACGAGATGGCAGACGCTGAAAACACCACGAGCCTCACGCGTGCTTGAGTATGTGTGTAGGAGACAAAACTGTGCCACTCATTCACACAAGAGACGCAGAACATGCAGACTTCATATTTCAATAGCAGTCTTTTTGAGCTTTAATATTATTCTCAAGCACTATCCTATTTTTGATCTATTCATCCAAATTTCGCCAAATTTCCATGACATTCCAAGTTATATAGTAAAATCCATTTTTATGACTGGATTTCACGATTTTGTCCGCATTTTCACATCACGAAAATCATAGGGCCCTAAATTCACAGCAGAGCCAAACAAAAACAATAAATGGAGGCTCTTCAGTAACATTCGAGTCAACTTATGAGAAGATGTGAAGGTACAAGCAAAGGCACCCTAAACAAACACATTCTCGATTGTGATACTCACAGGAGTGCGTGGGTGTGCACAAAGCCCATGGGCATTCTGGGAAGGCACAGATGACGCTAGCCCTGTTTGGGGGCCTCCGGCGGCTCCGCCCCCATGTGACTGCTGCTGTAGCTGACTGGCTTTTTCTGAGCCCACCCCCTGTGCTATCGGGGGCAGCTGCGTTGCAGGTGGGGCCATAGTGGTCGAAGAAGTGGGGGTGTGGGGCTGGGGAGTCTGGTTACCCGGCAACTGCGGGGGCGTTTGGTGCGGGGCAGGGGTAGGGGTGAGGCTGCGTGCGGGAGAAGGGGAGTTCTGGAGTAAGGGAGGACAGTGCGTGTGCAATCCTGGCTGTGAAGCAGGTTGGGGGAGGTTGGACGGAGGCCCCTGAGGGCCAACAGTGGCTCCAGAGCCAGAGACCGCAGACTGAGTTTGAGCTACTGGACTACTGACTGCCAGTGATGGTGGAGTGGGCATCTGATTCTGAGAGAGGAAAAAGACAAACAAACAAAGAGTTGAGAGTTAACTGGGTGGTATTACTACACATCAAGGTATGGGCAATGCATTTATTATTTTTGACATATTTCTGATAGTTTTGTTGGTGATATAACACTACGCATCATCAATACTGCTGTGATCACAAGTTTGTGCAAGTTTCAAGGCTGCTTCTTGTATCATGAATCGCTAATCAGCTCTTTCAAACCATCAATTTCAATCAATCTGTTCAAAAACTGATTCAGTAATTCGTAATAATTCACTGGAGTCTCACCTCATGTTTTAAATGTTTGTGTTTTTGTGTATTACTATGTATATTGGTACATATAAATAAATATGAACAGATTACTTTGAGTTTCTGCAGTAAAGAACTGTGAATAACATGCTGTTAATCTTAACTAGATTTTTTAAATGTATTTTAGTTTTTGCATTAAACATTTAAAATCTATTTAGCAACAATGGCTGCTTGGTCCAAATAATTTTGTTGAAAATATTATATGAAGTGTTTGAGTTGCTAAAACAAGGCTGCATTTTTAAGATCAAAAATACAGTTTAAAAAAAAAAAAAAAAAAAAAAAAACAGTATTATTGTGAAATATTATTATCAATACTGAAATCAGCTGCTTAACATTTTTGTGCAAACTGTGATAATTTTTTTTTCAGGATTCTTCAAGATTTTTCAACTTTTTTCTCAAGAAAGTTGAAAAGAACAGCATTTTATTTGAAATAGAAATCTTTTTAACATTATAAATTTCTTTACTGTCCTCTTGATAAATTTTAAATGTTCTTGCTAAATAATAAGTGTATAAACAGGTTTTTTTTATGACGTAAATGCTAAATCATCCATCCTCATTTATATCCTAACATTAAGTTTTATGAGTACACTCAAGTAACACTAAATCACACACAACATAACTAAACACAAGAGGAGAAACATGAAACAAAAGAGGTTTCAATGAGGCAATTCTAACCTAATAATCTCAAGTTATGCTTAAATCTCAATGAAAGAGTCATTTTTCTTAAAATTTAGTATGTGAGTCAATTTATATTGTCTTTCACAAGAGATTATAACAGAAAAACTGTTATACACTCTTATAACCACCAAAAGACGAATCATATTAGAGTATTACATGCATCAAACTGTACTGAGTGATATGGTATGAATGTGCTTTAATAGCTGACCTGTGGTATGGCTCCCTGCCCTGCAGGTTGGTTCAGGCCAACCACACCTTGGCCCAGTCCGGCACCCGTCCCTGGAAACTGGTTCTGCATGTACTGATTTTGTAACTGGGGTACATTGGGTTGAGCCATTCGAGGTGTTCCCTGCATACTCATCTAAAAAATTCACAATAAAGACACCAAATAAACACTTAAATCATTTCAAGTTAAATCAGTCATCCCCCTTCAGGTCACAAGTGAATTTACCTGATTGAGGTTTGCTCCCATTGGCAGGGGCGGCGTTGCCCTTTGACCCATTGGCTGCTGCATCCCCACCTGGGCAAACTGATTCATACCTGCAAAGGTGAGCGAGAATCAAAGTTACAAAAAAAGACAAACACAAAAATATGGATTTATTTAAGGATGTTCAAGAAACTGTTCTTCAACTACAGACCATTTAGTGAGTGTGCCATACCAGCAGGATTCTGCATGCGGTTGACCATCTGATTGGGTCCAGTGGCTTGAACTAAGGACGGATCTGAATGAGGACCATCTAGTAGAGACCAGATCATCCATTACAACCACTCATCGCAATCAATAACAAACATCAGCATCTGACTGTGATAGGGCTACACAGTATTGGGAAAAAAATTGACATTGCGATATTTACTTTTTCTGCGATATAGATTGCGATATGAAGACATACAGGAATGTTCACCAGATCACTTTAATAGCTTAATTTCAAAAGAGTGAATAATTCTAGAATGAGTGGGGTGATTTTATTGGTGAGGGCAAATATAAAAGCGGGAAAATAATTTTTTTAAGGCCCGTTCACAAAGAGGACGATAACTATAATGAAAACGATGAAGATATAGTTCTAAAATTGATTCTAAATATTAAAGAATAGCAGAGTTCACAACTACAACTATAATGATAACGGCACAGAGGAGCTATATCGTTGGAATCACTTTCAGAACGCTTTTTTTTTCCCTTCAGCTGATGAACGATCAAATCATTGATAGATAATCAGAATCCATCCTGCTTTAAAAAGACAGACAACAAAACTGCAGCGTCCGCTTATAATAAACAGAATGATATCGTCCGCTGGTGTGGACGCTAATATAGATATTGTTATAGTTATCTTTATAGTTATCGTTCTTGGTGTGAATGGGCCTTTACTCCTGAAGACTTTTTTGAGTTTGAACCATCCATTCAGGGATGAACAATTTAGGATTTTTTGGGGGGTTGTTTGTTTGTTTTTAATTTTTTAATTTTAATTCAGACTTGGGTTTACTCTTTACAAGAACAACTCAAAACTCTTTTAACTTTATGGTTACTGAAAGAAAAAAAAAAAAGGAAAATCTCCCCTTGACTTTACATACAGCACATTCCCACTGTTTTTGACCAATTCAGTATAAAATATTAATTGTGATTATTATTAATAATATATGATATTTATGCATTCATTTCTTAATTTTCAGACATTTAAGTCACCATGAAGTCAAAAGTGACAATTAATTTGTTTATGGAATACTGGAATAATTTTACTGCAATACTGCAGTTTATTCTAAATGATTTATGTGTGCACATCATTATTTAAAAAAATTTTTTTTTTTTTTTTTAAACTCTTGTAACTTTTGATCAAAATAACTTCCCCTCCCTCTTGCAGTATCATCTGTTTTCTTCGCTGATGTGTTTACTGACCTGAGGGCGGGACAACCTGTCACTCACATGGTATTGACCAATAGCAAACCACACCCATCCAAATCCTGATGGACAAAATCAAGTCCCGCGCTACTTTTTTGTTGTTTGAAAAGCCGTTTCACTCGAATATACCTCACAAAATGGAAAAGAATTTCTCAACTTCCGTTTCATGCATCGAGCTTTCATTTTGACGGGTAGCCACTCATGGATGTATGCAGGTGTGTATGTGTACGTACTGGGCAGCTGTGCCTGATTCATGCCAGCTGGTGCTTGAGGTAGAGCACTGTTGGGCATGCCAGGCTGAGCTGGCATCATACCCTGCTTCTGCAGTCTGGTTCTCCTCTTCTCCTCCAGCTCCTTCTGAATCTTATAAATCTTCTCCGCCAACAAGTGGTAATACTCCGCCTGGAAAAGATAAACATTCATGAAGACAATCATTCTTACAAATCGGTTTAAAACATGTACAATGATTCAGTTCAAAGTCTTTTTCATGCACTTTTAGTGAAGACAGAAAAATTTATGGACGTATTTGTGCCTGGTTAGGATGGTTTTTCCAGTGTTCTGTCCAGCACTAGACTGTGACAGCTGTGCCATGGGTAAAAAGTGAAGAAACAAGTGATCCTGTCAATTTACTCAGATATTCTCCAAATATAATCCACAGACATGAGACTGTGCAAGCGTTTTCTTACCCTGCTGTTGGCAGATTCGTACATGTCGCCCTCCACTTTGCGTGCGTAAGCTACAAGATTCTCCATCCGCCGATCCTTCAGTGCTGCAGGGTCTGGAGTGGGGAAGATAGCCTGCACACTACTCACATACACACACACAAACACGACACGTGTGACTGAGAGCGAGCTCAAAGAATTAAACAGCACCTATGTGTGACTTTCCAGATGTGTGTGATTAGTAGTTTTGAACAGAAAATTAGCATATTAGTATGATTTCTGAAGGATCATGTGACACTGAAGACTGGAGTAATGATGCTGAAAATTCAGCTTTAACATCACAGGAATAAATTACATTTTAAAATATATTCAAATAGAAAACTGTTATTTTAAATTGTAATAATATTTCACAATATTACAGATTTGACTGTATTTTTATTAAATAAATGTCTCTTTGGTGAAGATAAGAGGCTTATTTCAAAAACATTAAAAAAAAAAATAAAAAAAACTTACTGTTTTTAATAGACTTTCGCTGTGTCCGAAATCAAATACTTCTCTACTATATAGTACGCGAAAAAACAGTATGCGAACAGAGTAGTATGTCTGAATTCATAGTATTCGAAAAACAGTAGGCGAAATTACCCGGATGGGTACATAAAATGACAGTCGATAGTGAGTGTGTGTGTTTTTTGAGAAAGTAAAAATGTGTACAGTTTCCTGTGATGGGTAGGTTTAGGGGTAGGGGTAGTGTAGGGCGATAGAAAATATGGTTTGTACAGTATAAAAACCATTACGCCTATGGAGAGTCCCCACAATTCACAAAAACAAACGTGTGTGTGTGTGGGTGTGTGCGTGTATATCACTCACAGTTTGTGTACGAGGTGATTCCGGAGGTCCTGTGTGATGTCTTCATGCCAGCTCTTCCTCATTCCTGCAGAGGGGGGCGTGGCTGTCGCTGCAGAACTCATGTTACCAACACCAGAGGTGTCATTCATCAGACTGCAAGAGAGAGACAAACCATCAAACATCAACATTAAGCTTTCATTGACCAACCTATTTAAACCAGGTGCCGGTCCACTAAACCGCAGTGATGTTCAGTACCTCATGTTTCTGTGCAACATGCCGTCAGGCAGCATTCCCGGATGCTGGTTCGTCATCGGACCCCCGACTCCACCGTTCACTCCCATTGAGTTCCCACCTGCTGGGGCACATAGTATAAAACATTATAGGTAAAACATGCTAAATAAACTTCATTCAAAGAGAAAACAAATTTATTTTTCTTAAAGGATAGTTCACCCAAAAATGAAAATTCTTTAATTAATTACTCATTAATTCCCCTCATGTCATTCCATGTCATTCCAAGACATTAGTTCATCTTAGGAACACAAATTAAGATCTTTTTAATTAAATCTGAGAGCACCACGACGACACATGCGTGTTGTGTTGACGCGAGAGCAGACGTTGTTGCGTGAATGTGCGTTGGAGATTAATATTTTGTAAATAAAGTGGTAAATTAAAGCACTTGTGTTGCTTCATAAAATTAAGGTTACACCACTGGAGTCACATGGATTACTTTTATGATGTCTTTACTACCTTTCTGGGGATTGAAAGTGGTAGTTGCGTAGGCTTTCAATCTCAAATTTCATTAAAAAGATCTTCATTTGTGTTCCGAAGATGAAGAGAAGTCTTAAGGGTGTGGAACCACAAGAGGGTGAGTAATTAATGACAGAATTTTCATTTTGGGGTGAACTTTTAACCTTTAACACATTGGCAAATACTTTTCTTGTTTTAAGCATCATTTTTTCTCTCCAGACAACATGAATTAATATCTGGAGTAAATCTTGATTTAAGAATGATCAGATACTGAAAAACAAGACAAAAATACTGAGTAAGGGGCCATTCACACAGAACGTGTTTTTCTATTCCAATGCGCTACTTTCCCATTGTTTTTCTATGTAAACATGCGCTTGACGGACGTGCATGACCGTTACGCTCGCTTCTCGCATCTTTTGCAGTGCCTCGCACATGAGCGCCGTGTTTTTAAGACGCCGTGTCAAGTTAAAAGAATTTCAACTTTTACACGCAGCGCCGCTCATCAATGTCAGTTCCAAAACAGTGGACCAATCAGAAGAACTCAGAGGTGGGGCAAGTGTTGAGAGCTTCTGTTTACAGTAGCAAGTTGGCATGACAACTGTTTTATTTGATGGCAATTATTAATTAAATAAATGAATAATATTAATTAAATATATATATGCGCTGCATGTTTCAGAGTGTTTATACGCATGAGCAGCTCATTATCTGCCGGAGTTTGCAGCGGCTCAGAGCAGCTCGGTTTACAGTAAATGCTGCTCCACACAAACTCTCTGCAAACAATCTCTGCATCTACTCGGAGTTTGAATCGTTTTAAAGCATTTGGGAACGCAACATGCACCAATCATCTCATCATTCTTGTAATGAGAAGCACACAACAGCCATAAATATTAGTATTGTAATTAAATGTAAAATAATGTAATGTAAAATAAAATTATTATTATTATTATTCATTATATTATTTTTCATAAATATTCTATTTTTTATTTTACATGTCTATAAAACAACAACAACAACAATAATAATAATAATAATAATAATAACAACACATTTTGGGCTAAATTGTGCAGAGCTACACACAAGCACAGAAAACCAGGATTTTTTTTTTAAATCGCATTTTAATCAGAAAAATCATGCATGTTGTATTGAATTACTGACACAATTTTTTTTTAAATCATATGTGTTTTATCAATCTGATCTATTAGTGAAGTATGTCAATTTCTAGTCCTACACCAATATAGACGTATAAAAGATCATCGAATCACATTAGTGGAGAAGCATTTAATCAGAGGGCTTGTCCAAATACCCACAATTCTTGTTTTTGCACTTGATCACTTGTCTACTTACATGACGGATTTCCGGAGTTTGGCCAAAGTGTTCAAGTGGGTGTGTGAAGTCTGCATTTTAAGATTTTTGTTTACTCAATGGGACACACTTAATCACTGCGTGACTGTGGTGCTTTTTTTTTTTTTTTCAAACGTTTTACAAAATACATACGAATCTCTGCAGTCTCTGCACCAATGTAATGTGTAACACTTTATGTTTTACAGCCAAATTATGTGTGACATTTAATTAATTTACCTTACACTGGAAAGTTTTCCTACACATGATGCGAAATCAGGGCATGTAAGTTCCTGAACGTGATAAATGAAATGCTTAGTCTCAAAGACCGCTCTGAAACGGTACTAGAGATGGTGTTGCGTTCACACGTTCTCAAGAGGCCAAGACCGCAAGTGTGGGTATATGGACAGGCCCAGAGACTAAAGGTTACGGAAACTCTCACCTATGTTGTTGAGTGTCCTCATGCCAGGTTGAGCAGGTACTGAGGTCTGCTGATTCTGATTGGATGCCTGGTTGCCCTGGTAGGTGAGTCCAAGAGCGGCGTATGCCCTTTCGATGGAGCTTGGGTCAATCTGACTGGGTGGGTTTAAGTTTGGGGCTGAAGGCTGGCCACCAGGTAATGACCCACCTAATGGACCACCCATGCCCATCCCAGCACCTCCCAGCAGAGCTAGAGAGGGAGAGATGAAGAATGAGAGATCGAACAACCCTTTCAAATACTAGAACATATTGAGTACTAGAAGATAATTTAAACAATGTTTTAAATCAATGGAATCCAGTGTTGTTTTGGACCCCATTGACTTTCAGTGTATGGGTGAAAACAGCTGAAACATTCATCCAAATATTTTATTTGTGTTCCACAGCAGAAGGAAAGTCATACAGATTTTGAACAACTTGGGGATGAGTAGCATTTGTGCATATTAGCTCACATTGCTGGTTTCTTTTGTCTCCGGCGCTCTTGAGCGGCAGGCAGACGGGACAGTCATGCCGTGTGCAGTTCTTCCAGTGAGAGATGATCTGCCTAGAGGACGCGCAGTGAGCCACTGTCGGGGAACACAAGCGCGCAAGTAAGGTGCTATCTTTTTTTATGTGTGGGGAAGATAAAATAGGAATGAAAGATTATAAATGTGTGGCTCCGCTCACCCTGGCAGGATTTGCCGGCCTGACAGTGGGTCATGTGATTAAGGACGTTCTTCATGGTTCTGCAGTGGGGCAGGTTGCACTGGCGGACCTCTCCGTTGGCCTGCTCTCTGCGATGGCACTTGTGAGCATGCAGTAACAGCACCAACTGCTGCTGAATGAGTTTACGCTTCTCCGGGTCCGCTGCAGGGGGCGCTACCGCCCCACCCGGGCCCGAGACACCACCCACCACACCTGAGCTCTGCTAGAAACAGACAAAAAGAACGGTTTCCAAGGGTCAGGATTTCATGTTCCTGTAGTTCCAAGTGATTTACATATTTAAGGATCAGAGAAGACTGGAGTGTCCGTTAGCAATGAAGGCAGCATATACTGTTCAAGTTTGGGGTCGGTAAGATTTTTTTAATGTCATAATCAAGGCTGCATTTATTTGGTCAACAATACAGTAAAACAGTTATAATGTGATATATTATTACAATTTAAATTTACGGTTTTCTATTTGAATATATTTTAAAATGTAATTTAATCCTGTCATGGCAAAGCTGAATTTTTCTTCATTGTCACATGATCTTCCAGATATATGCTGACTTGCTATTCAAGAAACAGTTCTTGTCATTATCAATGTTGAAAACTGTTGTGCTGCTTAATATTTTTGAAGAAACTGCGATACATTGTGTTTTTCTGGATTCTTTTTCAGGATAAATGGAAAGTACAGCATTTATCTTTTGTGGCATTATAAATGTTTTTACTGTCATTTTTGATCAATTTAATGCATCCTTGCTTAATAAACACAATATCTTAAAAAAAAAAAAATTGATGGGGAGTGTGGGATGGATGGATGGATGGATGGATGGATGGATGGATGGACGGACGGATGGACGGACGAACGGAGGGCTGGTCATCCTTTCAGTCAGAGAGGGTAAGTGAATGTGTGAATGTGGTTCACTATGATATTTTCTATATAGGTCTCTCACCATGCCGGCCATATTCTGCCCATGCTGAGGTTTCTTGTCCATGTTGAACTGGTTAATGCTGTTGGGTTGACCTGCTTTGTTTTGGAGCTGAGGCCCAAGGGACTGTCCTCCACACTGACCATACGAACCGCCGTAGGGGCCCGGAGCAGCCATCATTCCCATCTGAGAGACAGAAAGGAGGAAAAGCTTCATCAAGAATGAAAATGAGCTGGTGTTTCAGTCGTAAGGTTTCAATTGTCTAAATTTAAAAGATTAAAATCATCCAGAGCAGAATCATCAACCATCAATGAGTTATTAACAGCAAAACAAGAAAACAAACATCAGTAGATTCGTTCACATTGTCTACTCACTTCATACATATAATGTTAGTGACACTGCGGTATCATTTCTGTAAAACAAACCTCAAACAGTTGCTAAAAATCTAAAAGAGCAAAGCAAAACAAAGAAAATGTCATTCCCTCTTTTTTCTGCCCATTTCCTGCGGCCCAGGTTGTGCAATCGCCTGTGAATCCACAAAATGGTGCGCAGTTCCTCGTATGAGGGAGTAGAGAAGGTTTTTCAAACTGAGGACTGTTTCAGATGTGTTCAAGGATCACATCACTGAACGTCTCATCCAAATCAAAGAAACACCACAAGATCTTTATTTATTCACTTGAGTAGTCTGTTTCACTACCTGATTTCTAAGTGTTACTAGACAAAAAAATAGAGGGGAATACAGTGCTGTAACAAGAACATAACTAATCAGATTTGTATATTCGGACAATGAAACCCAGAATTTTCCACATTTAGTTTTTGAAACAAACAACTTGAGTCTACACTACATGAGTCTTCAAGTCATAAAGTTTGAAAATAAGAAAACTTGGCCTTTAAAAGTCATAGATCCTGAATTTTTTTTTTTTTTTTTGACCTTTAATATTTGATATTAACTTCCGTCCAAAGCAACTAAACCATTAAGTCTAGGTCCACAGGACTGATAGGTGTGTGACAGAAACAGAGCATTGCACTTTTTGTTCCATAAAACAGTTTAACAACTGTTAAAACAGGAAGTTGGGAAAAAAACATAGAAGGGCTTGCACTTAAAAAAAAAATAATAATAATAATAATAATAATAATAATAAAAAATAAAAAAAAAATACCCAATGGATGGTTTATAGTTATTGATAGTGTTGTCACGGTACCAAAATTCCAGTAGTCGGTACCAATACCAGTAAAAATTTACGGTTCTCGGTACCACAGGAAAATCTGTTGGAACTATTTCACTATTTTATTTAACTAGCCTATTTTTAAAAACATAATAAATATGATGGTAATCATACATATACATTTTTGGGGCGTGTGTGTGTATGTTTGTGTGTGTGTATATACCTCAATGAAATAAATTTTGAAATATAAAAAAATAAATAGGCCTAAACAAATGCTCAAACATCCATTTTGAAACAGACGTGCGTGTTTATTTTAGCTTATTCCTTAAGTGAAACGACACACTACAACCTGTAAAACTATGAAATAAATATCAGTAAATAATGGTAACCTAAATAATAAGAAAGTGAAGTATTATTCTAAAAAAACATTAGTTTTTTATTTCCCCACAAAGATGCGTCATATAGCCTGCCGCTCTGCGCTTTGAGAGGGATGTAGGACACAAGCAGGAAAGAGACCATTTCTCTTTAATAATATCTTCATGTTATCTCCTGATGTTACAAGCAACTGACACTTGTTGTAAAAGGTCTGAAGAGCGAGTTTTATCTTCAGACATTCAGGCTATGTTTGATTTTGCGCTGCCAGAGAAAGCAAAACTAAAAATCACCGGTGTGTGAAACGCGCTATACAAATAAACTTGACGAGCCTTATAAAGTCTAATAACAAGCACAAACTGTGTTAAATAGAAACTGACGTGCAAGCAAAAAGGTTTCTGTCCTACGGTGTTTTTTCTACTTTACCACAGTAAAGAATGAGAATATAATAGGCCTAATTAAAAGCGAACCAAAGGAAGAAACGTTTATAATCCCCTGCGTGATTGAAGATTTGGGAAAAGAAACAGAGATTCCATGTTCAGTTGGAATAACTAATGGAATATTGTTAAATTCTCTGCTAATCGGGTGACCAGATCGCGATTCGCAAAACAGAATACAAAGCTTAAATTTATGGACTCAAGTACCTCTCTCATTCGGCATGAACCAAAATGTTCCCATGACTGCGATGTCACATTTAACTGCTAACCTATTAGCCTATTTCTTCTATAAACAAAGCTTTGTGCTTCACTCGTGTCATATTCACGTAACATACTGGCACAGTCCTATCAGTGGGTACCGAATATACCGGATACTCGGTACTCCTGGTAACTACAGAAATGCTGGTATCATCACATTTTCAAAATTTCAGTACCGACTTGGGACCGAAGTACACTAGTTATTGATTTCATTGGGTCTTTAATTCATCTGATGAAAAGTAACACTCATGTTGATGTAAAAAAAAATTAAAATTAAAATTAATACATAAACAACTGCTTTTTATTTTAATATATTTTAAAATGTAATTTATTTCTGTGACGGAAAAGCTGAATTTTCAGTAACCATTTGTGGAAACTAGGGATGTGCCCGAAGCTGAATACCTTATTCAAAAAGGCAAAGATAATGACTTGAAAACAAATAACGAATTCAACAGAATAAAAGGAAAAATATTCGGCAGACACTTCTCGTGTTTGCTTGAGCCAGGGGATCACAGCACGACATTATACATTAATTAAATGAGCACGATGATCGCAAATAGCTGCACTGCCGTCTCGGTGCGTCTCTCAGAAATAAGAGCCTGCCAGGAGTAAAGTAAATTAAAAAGACTACTACTATTTCATGTCTATTTAAATGTTTTAAAATCTTATACAATATGATACACAAATGACTATACACTAATGAAATGAGCGCAGCACGATCGCAAATCAAATAGCCACATCGCCATCTCTGTGCGCCTCTCAGAAATAAGAGCATGACAAGAGTAATATCAACTAAAGGCTGGAATACACTACAAGACTTTTGCCCTGATTTACAGTCTGGACAACTTGACACTAGCTGCCGAAAGTCAGAGCCAGTTGCAGATTTGAGTTGACAGATCTCACAGAAAATCGTGTAGTGTATGATGGTGACAGACTCAAATTTTGATTCCATCCAGTCGGAAGATATCAAACATATTTGATAGTTTGAGACCCTGTTTACACTAGTACATTTTCGCTTTGAAGCGCATAACTTTTACTACGGTTACGCCTGTCATTTACACTACTCCAGCGTTTTCAACCCTCGAAAACTGAGACTTTCGAAAAAGCTGCAGACCCTGTTTCAGTGTAAACGGACCAAAACGGAGACTTTTGAAAGTGAAGGCATGGCTGCCCACGTTATGCAACCGGAACACAACAATAACAGATCAGGGCAAACAATAACATGGAGACAGAACTGCATGCTTTGCCGACTTTGTGGTCCTTTTAACAGTCATTGTGCAGTTAAACTCTACATTTTAGAAATACCGCAGCTGCATACATGCGCAAGACGCAACTGTTTACACTTTTACGCGCATGCCCAGTGTGCATGAACGATCATGTGACATGCGTTTTCAGTAGTGCAGATGGAGATCATTTCTGAAACGCTGTGGAAAACGCCAGTATAGACGAGGATTGTTTTCATTTTAAAATGCGGTGTTAAAAAACACACTAGTGTAAACAGGGCCTGAGCCAATTTTAGAACAGATATTGTTTTCATTTGTCACGTGTCTCCTAGCAACAAGACGCGTTTCTGCGCGAATGTGTGTTGTTCGTAATGTCTTTAAAGTCTGATAGTGTGTGATCCTATATGTCGTTTAGTGTATGATGCCCAGTTTTTCCTCTGTAACTATTTACAAAGTCAGCAAGTGTAAAATGCCTAGGCCCAGTTTCACAGACAGGGCTTAGCCTAAGCCAGGATTAGGCCTTAGTTCAATTAGGATATTTAAGTAGCTTTTATAAAAATACACTAGAAAAAAACATTGCTGGTGTGCATCTTGAGACAAAACAATGGCACTGACATATTGTAAGATTTGTTAGTACAAGTTGCTTTCAGTTAAAACAGCTCAAACATGCATTTTAGTCTAGGACTAGCTTAAGCCTTGTCTGTGAAACAGGGGGTATGCGTTTTAAAATCTGTTCAGATTTTAAAAGTTGAACAGTGTATTCCAGCCTTTAGATACTGAATCATACACATTTTCTACTGTTTGACATGTCTTTTTAAAGGTTTTAAATCTTGTACGAGGTGATACATGATAAGTTTCTCCGTCTCACTCTCTCCCGGAGCCAGCAAGCATTTTGTACTCTTTATAATTTTGTTCAGATTTGCATTTGTATGCATAGTAAAAGTTGTTGCAATTTTCAACCACTGAATATTTTCTTTCAACTTCCATGTTCTCTTATCAGCTATTTTATATAGAATCCTCTTATTTGAGGTTGTGGATGATTGTCCTGACATAACTCTGTATACAACATTCCTCTGGAATTTTGTACCCTTTTACAGTGTTGGGGAAAGTTACGTTTAAAAGTAATGCATTACTAATTGCATTACTTAGTTATTTTATATGGAAAGTAATGTGTTACGTTACTTTCGCGTTACTTTTTCTCATCTTGGCTGGGCTGTTTGTTTGTTTTTATAACAACAAAAAAGTTCTATTTTTGGCAAATGTTAAAGTCCCCGTGAACCAGAAGTTGAAAATGACTTTTCTCCAGTGTTGTGACGTATTACCAAGTGAAATGGAATATTGAATAGAGGACAAGTCTTACTTTAGCGCTCCTCCTCTCCATCTCTGGCTCATGGCAGACTAACGGTTGGAGGGGAGTGGTTTAAGCGTTTTCAACCCAAGCCGTCAAACTGGCGTCATCAGAGAAGGAATGCCATTCCAAACGGGAAGTAACTTTTCAGATTTTGATTAAAGATTACCACGACAAACAATTTTTTTTCTGTGTATTAACTTGCACGGATTAATTGTTCACTTCAAGACCAGTAATATGCGCTAACAAAGTAAATAGGGTCAATTTTGATTTCATGATGACTTTAAGGCCCTTTCACACCAAAAGTGAAATGAATAAGCCTCAGGCTGAAGGAAATGAAATTCCCGCCTGTACAGTGGATGGCGCAGTTCAAACAAACAAGCCTTTCAGCTGTGCTGCCATTCTGGATTACAGATGAATAGGATGCAGGAGAAGAAATAAATGAATAAATGTATGCTCACATTTAGTCTAAAATAACCATCATATTTACACAGCGCACACAACGCCTCTGCACTTACTCCTGACTTCTCTCAACATGGGGACAGGAAAGCTGTCAGTCAATATATGGGAAAATAAAGTAACTTGCGTTACTTATTTGAAAAAGTAATGCGTTACTTTCCTAGTTACTTGAAAAAAGTAATCTGATTACATAACTCGCTTTACATGTAATGCATTACCCCCAACACCGCCCTTTTATATAACATTTATTATTGTTTTAATTAGAAGATATTTGTAATAAAAATATTTATTATACAAGGCATATTTAGTTATACAAGGCATATTTGTTAAATAAAACTATGAAGGGAACAGAATTAAAACAAGCTTCTCATGTAATTTTATGAACTTCCGGTTTAGACCCTGCACACTTTCTGTTTTTCCAAATACAGATACAGATCATTTTGATATTTTAACAGATACAGATATTGACACCTAGAGGAAAATATAGTTATTTCATTCAGAAACATGTCAGATTACAGAGGTGTAATGAGTTAGCTTTAAAGTTTGAAGTGCATGGATGCATTTTAAACTGAACAAGCAAACAGAATCACTTGTCTCACTATAGTATTGTTCACAGGTTACCTTGTTCACTGTTGCTGGTTGCTGCGGTCTCATTGCTGCCTGCGCCATCTGCTGCCCTGCATTCTGCTGCTGCAGAGAGTCGGGCAACATGTTCCCGTTACCAGCCATGCCCGCATTCATGTTCACATTGGCGTAGCCCATTCTGGGTGCACCATTCATCATCTGCCCTCCCATCATGCTCTGCGGCTGTCCGTTCCCTTTCTGGGTGCCCATCATGCCCCGGTTCATTCCCGCCACCATGCCAGCCTGCGGCATCATGCCAGGCTGCTGCTGTTGAGGGCCACCCAGTCCCTGAGTAACCGGGCCGCCGCCCAGACCTCCCATCATCCCCAGGGAGGCCGCGCTACCGGGGCTGCTGGTGGCTGTGGAGGTGGATGGAGGGGCGCCAGGGCGGAGGAGCTCAGACAGGTGCTTGTGTTTGGCCGCAGTGTCCAGGCCCGAGCCACCCAGAGGACCTGACATCCCTCCGCCTCCCAGACTGGTGTGCAACTGGCCGGGGTCCATCCCATTAGGAAGGCCCAGGTCGGAGGAGTTAATGAGCTCATCTGGGAGGTCATGCTCCAGGTCAAATAGAGAGCCGAAATCTGAAAGACGGAGAAAAACAGACTTTAATCAGGTTGTCGCTCACAGAAAAAAAATCACTCATAATTAGATCCATTAGAGAATAATTATAGTGTGCCCAAAAAATGAGACGTTTCCAGCAAAGCCACAGCAAAAGAAATAATATTTTACCCAAGCTGTGAGTTTGCGGACTGAAATTAATCTGATGAGATTAAATAATACTACACAATGACAATAAACGGACAACGTCTCTAATGGAAAGTTAGACTGCTCAGTATCTCGGTCTATCAGACACCATACAGCAAGAAATCTACACAAAACTGACCAGTGAAATTTAATGAATCTCAGCTGATGGTGAGAAAACTGCAACAGATTATTGCAGCTCTCGTGATGAGAAAAAAGCTGTGATTATCACCTCACAGGACAGCAGTATGTAGTAGAGCCGGTGTGTGCATGTCCTAATGGTTCATACTAATAAAAAACACATGGCATGGCATAACAATGGACAAGTGGGACAAAATGGGGGCCTTTTCCTACATAATGGCAAGTCCTGATAACAGCAATACACCAACAACTTATACATGCAACATACTCTAAATAAGAAGCAAGCAATTTTTTGAATGCAGTCTCGACATTAGTGATAAATCGATCTATCAGCCAAGTGATTAATTATACAATATTTAGATTTGAGTTTTGAGATTATCGTCATAGACAAAATGGTTAAAAAACACTTCTGTTAATGTTATCAGTCTGTTTTAAAATCTACAGATAACCCTTTTAATGGATAGCATAGGTAAGAGTGGAGTAATATGTTGCCCCCTTAATCTAAAAGGCTTAATTTGTCATGTCACCTTATATTTAAAAATATATTTTTAAATGCATAAATATTTCAAGAGATGCATATGAGAAAAGTGAAAGCATTTTTGGCATGTAAAAAAAATGTATAGAATTTAACATTTCTAAAGATGGAAAAAAAACAACAACATTTAAATTCACTAAAATATTCTGAATATTAAAATAACCTGGTTATTTATGACTGGTTTATGGGTATCTTTAAGAAACTGGATAGCAGGCAATAAAATAACTGGAATAAAATCCCAAGTATTCATTTTACATAACATCTCATTTCTCAGTGCCTAGATGAAAACATTAAACAGTGGCACAACTTACCCTGAACGTCCCGAACTTATTTTCAGTTATCAAAAGCTTCTTTTTTATAATGAAATAAGGTGTTGATTCAAATTCACCTTATTTGATATTAGTAAATATATAAAAGCATTACAGCAACCATTAAAACACTGTATTGTGGATCTCTACAGTGCATAAGACAATATGAACAGACTTTGATTTCTAGACATTAAACTCTGCTAGAAGAAGAAAAAAAACTGCTTAAACCAGCCTAGGATGGTTAGCTGGCCTTAACTGGACAGGCTGGTTTTAGAAGGGTCTTGGGCGCTTTTCCTCTGGTCAGACAGGAAGACCAGCAAACAACCTTAAGCTAGTTTGAGATATAGAAAAACCAGTTAGATGAGGTAGCATCTACCGCTTAGTGTTTATTAGAAACTCGCAAACACTGGTTTGTCTACTACTTAGTACACACTAAATGTGAACCAACTTGATAAGAAGTGATCTCGACGTCGTTCCCAACCGTGTGTCAGTAAAGCGACGTGATTTATAACGCGTGTATGTCGAGTTTTCCTTTTCCTGACAAGCTCAAAATGCATCACCTCATAAACCTTTGACACCAACCCCAACTCTCGACATCGCACAACGACGTACAAAGCCAAAAGTTTGTGTAACGTACACCCGGAAAAACACTGCCTACTATTTTGCACACTCAGACGATCAAGCACAAACAGTTTTGTAACGCACCCTCATCAACTTCAAATGAAAACATTGAGCAAATTAGCCTGCTAGCTATGCTGCTAAGTTATTTAAATACCGAGGATGATGCAAACAAACACATACAACAAAAGAAAGCTCTTAAAAACACACGTCGCGTGTGTTTTTTTTTTCATACATGCACGCGAACGGCGGCGGTGTTCAGGCGCGAGATACGCCGCACACCGCAGCGCATGAACATTATTATTTACCGTTTCCATCGCTCGCGGAGACCGACAGAGCCGGGGAAGACAATTTAGGCCTCTTAGCTGAAGGCGGACCGGAGTCCAGCACATTATCGGCCATAGTTTTCCTCCGGTTTAGTGTTAATGCATATATCCCGCGTAGGATAGCCCTTCCTGTGCAGTCGCGAGCCGATGTGCGAATGAAATCTCCTCGTTCACGAGCTCCGGACGTATTCCCGTTTCCCTTTCATGGGACGATACATGCATGCAATGCAATGCTTCAATGTTCAGTCCACCTTTAATGCTCCCTTTTGAGATTTTCTAGTCTTTAGTTCCTCAAAGTATATTTCCGAATGGAGGAGGTGAAGGGAGGGACAGACGGTCATGCAAGCTCGCCGCAAACTCACGTAGCCTCTTCGGCGTCTGAGCAATTTTCCCAAGATTTATCCTCGCTGCTTGCATCCGTCTTTTCCGCCATTGTCGGCGGCGAACTGAAGTGTTGGTTTTTTTTTAAGGCGTTGTGTACGAGAAAGCGAACTCACTCCGGTGCGACTTCATGCAATGCTTATAAGCAAACAGTAAGATTTAGAATTCCGTCTCCCTTTGCATTGTAGCATGTGCAATTCTCAGCCAGCATCACTTTACTTAGATTAAAAGTCCATCAAGCTCCTTAAAATTGACATGAATCTCCTTCGCCAACGTCTTTATTTCCTCCCAAGTAATTAAGTTGGATAGAGAGAACAAATAAATACTTGAAAATTGGAATATAATTAAGCAATCATATGAATGTAAAAGTTTCCTCCTCAGACAGTACTCTTTGCAGAATAAATAACACGAGAAATGTGCATCCAAGGACTGAAATGACTTGAGTTTGTATGCACGAGCTACCACTTTAGAGGATTCCAGACAACTTGCATATTTAAGTGTCCATGTCTTAGTATTTTGCAACAACACTTCAAAGTGACAAGTTAAATGGTTTATTGTGCATTCACATCTGAATATGGCTCGTGCGCCCTCTGTGTGAATGTGTCCACTGCACGAGTTAAAAGTGTTTGCAGGAAATCTCTGACCATTGCTTCACGAGACCACCCTGCACTGCGCACAGCTCGTGCATGCAAAATGCAAAGAAATGATTTCAAAAGTGGCTGTCTAATGGACAGAACATGTATGCAATTAGTCGTTCGTCTGAAGTGCAAGAAGATGTTGTCTCGCAGTTCGCTGTGCACGAACTAAAGAATGGGAATCAAGTGAAGTTGGTCAATGCATTTGCTTGTATTTCAATGCACTGTCACATCGAGCAAATAAGAATAATTTGTCACTGCACGAAGAGCCTTGCGGAGCATTAAAGAAAGAGCGAGAGGAACAGCAGTGGGTCGAAAATAGAAAGAACAGAACCGAGGTGGACTTCAGTAATATTTCGGGTCTGAAGCATCTGCCGATCCGGGTGATATTGCCAGCTGCACCCCCCAAAATCTGGGGGTCCTCAAACCCCTTTCATAGGCTTTGTGATGCTGTGAACCCCCCTGCGCGTTCATCCCTTTTAAATTTCTCCCTTCTTTTGCACAGTTCCTGCAATTTTTCCCACTTTCGCTGTCGTCCACCAGCAACCGGCGATGTAATTTCACAGATATTCCCACTTCGTGACGCTGTTATTTTCCTTTTCCCCCTGACGAGCTTCCCTTCGTTTAAATGTATTGCCCTCTTCCGCCTCTCCGCTTCGTTTAAAAAAAAAAGAACAGAAAAAGAAAGGCAAACCCGGTCTGCTTTTTTTATTTCCACACTGGAGAATCTATAATCTCCCTCCGTTTCCTCCGCTAATCACCCGGGTTGTGTTTTATCCGGTTTGGATCCGCGAGGACGGAGCCGGCGGCGCTCAGAGTCGCAGTGGTCGGCGCTCGAGTGGCTTTTTTTCGGTCGCTCCTGCCTCCTTCACTCTCTCCGCACAAACAAAATGGCGGCTTGTTGTTTCTACTCCTCTGGCTGGGGGGAGGGAAGGTTGGAGGTGCGGTAACATTAGTAAAGGGGGGTGGAGGGGGAGATGGCGATCGGGATTTCCCGGACAGTGCTGTTTCCGTACTGTTTCGGAGTTGCGACTTTTCTGGGCGGGTGCAAGACGGCGTCCAAGCATCATCAGATGATGGAGTCACTAATAGTGAAATGATGCCCACAGTGTGACTTGTTCGGCAGAATATATTACTCGACTTGGCTTTCTACCTGGAGGGACAGTGAAGCCCAGGGGTCAAGTGCCCTAATGAAGTGCAATAGAGAACAAGCAGTGTCATTTTTGGCCTTCACACTGAATGGTCTCAGTTCAGAGGCTTTTTCGCTAAGCCTAGTAAGCTTCCAACCTAGATAGTATTTTTGGACATCATAAGCACATTCATAGTCAGCTTAGTTCAAAAACTAGACAGCTTTTTTTGGGCATGACCACATTACGAATCATCTCAGCTGAAGGATTGTGTCCCACAACCAAGGGAACTGAATATGCAGCCAGCATTTTGGGCATCGTCGTGTTCAGAGTCAGTTCAGCTCAAAAACCTCAAGTTGCTTACCCAGCATTAGGGGCACCTTTGGCGTGGTCTGATTGAGCTCAGCTCAAAACACTTAAAAACCTAGAGACTTGTCTATGTAGACAGCATTATAAATGAGTTCAAAGTCAATTCATGTTAAAAATCTCACAAAGCCCGGCTTTCAACCTAGACAGCTTTTTTGACCACACTGCGAATCATCTCAGCTGAGAGTGTCCCAAATCACACACTATATACTACACACTATATATAGTGTATACATTTTATAAGGTTATTTCAGTGTGAAAACACTGAAAAAATATTAATAGAAAAACTATTAATACTACAAGATGACATAGAATAGTGCATAAGTACACAAATTGGGATGCACTTGGTGTCTAAAGACAGCAGTGTTGCTGGACATCATACTAGTCATTTGAGTTCAAGGGCTGTTTTGCAAAAAACCTAGTGGTCTTCAAACCTGGACAGCATTTTTGATGTCATAAACGCATTCAGACGTTGATTACCTAGACCGCATTTTTGGGCATGAGCGCATTACGAATCATCTCAGCTGAGAGATTGTGTCTTAAAATCAAGGGAACTGACTATGTAGCCAGCATTTTGGGCATCATATGCATATTCAGTTCAGCTCAAAAAGTTACTTACTCAGCATTTTCTGGGCATAAACTGATTGCAAGTCATCTCAGCTGAGAGATGTGTCTCACAACCTAGTGAGCTGCCTACCTAGACGTACTTTTTGAGAACTTTCTGCACATTCTGACTGAGCTCAGCTCAAAAAACTGAAAACCTAGGAACATTTTGGGGCATCATAAGCATGCTCAGTCAATCCAGCTCAAAAACTCCAAAACATAGTGAGCTGCCTACCTAGAACGTGTTTTTGGATCTCAAGGAAACCTTCATAGTCCACTCAGCTCAGAGACATTGCTTAACTAGACAGTATTTCTGCTCAAAACATAGGGAGCTGACAATGTAGCCAGCATTTTTTGGGGGCATCATAAGCCTATTAAGAGTCAATTCAGCTCAAAAACCTCAATATCTAGTGAGTGGCCTACCTAGACCGCATTTCCGGGCCTCATTTGCTTACCCATGGCATTAATGCATTTTTGGCATAGCGGAGAAATTGTCTCTCAAAACCTAGTGCGATGCCTACCTAGACCTACTTTTTGGGCGTCATCTACACATTCTGAGTCAGCTTAGTTCAGAAAACTCAAAATATAGACCACATTTTGGGGCATCATAGCATGTTTAGAGTAAAAAAAACTCCAAAACCCAATGAGCTGCCTGCCTAGACAGCATTCAAAATCACTTATGTTCAAAAACCTATACACCCATTGAGCGGCTTTTTTAGAGCATCACAAAACCCACTTAGACAGTGGGCATTATGAGTCAGCTAAGCTCAAACAAGTTCAGCTGAATCAGAACATGCTTATTCATAATTTAAAATATGCTGTTTAGGTCACACTAGTTTCCGGTTATGTTAGTAACTCTCTAGTTTCTGATTCACGCTTGCTAGAATTTGCAACATGTATTATTTGGTCAGATTCACAAAAATACAGCAGCCCAAAACAAATTCTGATGTTCTTATGGAGTTTTTACATTTCCAACCTTACTGAGGATAGGGAACTCTTTTTGTATGTATATGTATTGTGAACAGCACTATACATATTTTAGACTTCATTCAGCATGAATGTCATCATTTTGAACTTTTACTTTTTTGACTTTTAATAGTAAACCACTCTGCCTTAAAACCAAGCAATGTTAGTATATAACTAAAACTATTTGCTACACCATAAACGTTATGGAGTCATTCAAATTTTTAACTGAATTTAGAATATGTAATGAATCAAAAAATGTCCCATTTTTGCAAAGAATCTGTTCAGTGACTAATTATGTGGTTAACTAGCAGAATGGAATTTGTTTCATAATTGACGAATTTTGCCACATCTGACCTGAATCAACATTGAACGGACTCGAGCTGAATAATGACTGTCGTCTTCTGTACAGCTGCTTATAGCCAGTGTTGGGGAAAGTTACTTTTTTAAAAGTAATGCATTACAATATTGCGTTACTCCCTAAAAAGTATCTAATTGCGTTACTTAGTTATTTCTTATGAAAAATAATGTTACATTATTTTTGCATTACGTATTCTCTCCTGGGCTGGGTTTGTTTTTTACTAATGACAAAAAAAGTTTCACACCAAAAGTGGAATAAATAAGCCTTGGGATGAAGGAAATGCATATTTACGCCTGTACAGTAGAGGACGCAGCTCAAACAAACCTTTCAGCTGTGCTGCCATTATGGATTAAAGAAGAATAGGACACAGGAAGAAGTTCAACACTTTAATTTCTAAATTTAATATAAAGTAATTTTTGCTTATTAGTATGGTTGAATTGGATCATTGAAGGTCAGCAGCAAAGATATTGGTTCATAAAGTGAGATTAAATACATAAAGTATATTTGTGTAATTTAATATAGTTAATTATTACAGGTTTGCATAAAATTCTGAGATTGCATTTCACAGTTTTTATTTCATTTTGAGGAATACTGAATGTTTTCGTGCAAGCGAGATGAGTAAATGCATGTTCACATTTAATCTAGAGCTACAATAACCATCATGTTTACACACAGCGCACACCACACCTCTGCTCTTTATTTCTCTCAACATGGTGAAAGGAGAGCTGTCAGTCAATAAATGTGAAAAAGTAACTTTTTCACATTTAATATTTTGTTGTAAATTGAAAAAGTAATGCGTTACTTTACTAGTTACTTGGAAACGTAATCTGATTACTTTACTCAAGTTACTTGTAATGTGTTACCCCCAACACTGCTTATAGCTGAATTGAACTAATTTCATAATTTATAAACTTTACAGTTATTGAACTGAACTGAATAAAGACACTGTTGTCTTTCTGAATGTCTCATATTTGATGAAGTTTGATTCTTGTTGGTTTGTTCATCAATTCTGTTATTTTCATGTTTATCACTGATTTGAAACAGTCTGCACTGTACAAAACACTATAGAAATAAAGGTGGCTTTACAATCTACAGCAACAATCAAGAACTAGAAATTTATTTTGACAACAGTAAAAAACACATTTATGACAATAAAAACCTCAGCAGACAAACATACTCAAGTCATACTCAATCACAAGTAAAGAATCTCACATTGAAACAGATCAGTTGTCTCACAAACATAAATGGTTTACCATGCTCATTAAATCACAGTCATCTGTTTGTTTCTCCATCTGATCTCATTTAAATTCTCCTATAAACCCTCATCTTAGAACATAGGTATGCAAATACAAAACACGACCCATCAGAACCAATTAGCTAGCGTAGGAGTGAACTGGCTATCAGGGAGACGTTGCACGTTGTCCAGACACGTCCGGCTCTTAAAGGGATAGTTTATGAAAAAATGAAAATTCTGTCATCATTTACTCCCCCTCAAATTGTTACAAACCTGTATAAATTTCTTTGTTCTGCTGAACACAAAGGAAGATATTTGGAAGAATGTTTGTAACCAAGCAGATGGGGGGCGAGATCTGCTTGGTTACAAACATTCTTCCAAATAACTTCCTTTGTGTTCAGCAGAACAAAGAAATTTATACAGGTTTGGAACAACTTGAAGGGGAGTAAATGATGACAGAATTTTCATTTTTGGGTGAACTGTCCCTTTAATCCTCCAGATTCAATAAGTAACTGGAGCAAGTTCTGTGAGATCCAGACCTCCTGAGTTTGGTATTAACGAAAACCCTACAAAAGATGAGAGAAACAGACTCATTCTGGAAGGATTTGTTATCTTTTACTCTTTCCTTTCAGTCCTCTCCTTGTGCGCAAGCTCTCTCCACCTCAGCGATGGTTTTTGGGGTGTGTGCAGACAGGATGAGGGGTCCCTCATGGTCTCGGATCACCACATCATCTTCGATTCGCACTCCAAGACCCCGGAATCGCTCTGGACATGAGCTGTCATCCTCGCTGATGTACAGTCCTGGGTTATGGGAGCAAGAGAAGAGAGTTTAGAGCTTCTGTTTTGATGCAGAAATATTTTTTTACTTTGACTAGTATGCAAAAGTCCATTGGTCATTACAGTGCATTCAAGATACATACCTGTGGTTTATCGGTATTATTACCCTTATTTTAGTAGCAGGGTGCTGTATGAATGCCCTCAATCTTAGATCACTCCAATTATAAATCAACACATCCGTCTGCACCTCAAATGCCCTTGCAGCGTGTTGCAACGTGCATTCAGATGATTGACATTTCTTTCCAATTTCAGTTGTACTGTACAGCTAGTCTGTATTTTCTGTTTATGACTGAAATAAAATATATTAAATATAAGTATAATGTGTTATTGTTTTACTATGAATTTTATTTGTTATATACACCAATGTTCAAAGTTTGGAATCACTAAGACATGTTTATGAAAGAAATTGATTCTGATCACAAACGTACATTTAACTGATTAAAATACAGTCGAAAACAGCAATATGCAATATTATTATTACTGTTTGAGAGAATTAGTGTTACTTTAGTATTATTTATATACTATTATCGTATTTATTAATATTTTGAATTAGCTTTTACTTAGCATTTACTATTTTCAGTTTTCATTTTAATTTAAGTTTTAGTAATGTTATGTACTTTTTGCCATTTTTATTAGTTTGCTTTTATTTTTTTATTAATATTTATTAATACAAATATTTTTGTTTAGCTTTAAATGTATTTTATTTCTGTTTTAGAAATTTTAGTACTTTTAGCTTTATTTAAATTAAAAACAGCTTTAGTATACAATAACAACACTAGAGAGAATGCCTTTTTTATTTTATAATTTTTTTTTTTTTAATTTGCGATGGCAAAGCCTCATTTTCAGAAGCCATTATTTTGAAAACAGTGTTACCTCGACCTTGTCCTTAAGAAATCATTCTAAATGTTCAAATTTGCTACTTGAGAAACTTTTCTTATTATTGAAAGCACAGTTGAAAATTATTGTGCTGCTCAATGAACGGTGGAAATGACAATACAGTTACTGGAGTATTGAGTAAACTTGCATTACAAGTCACAAGTAAATTTGGTTTTAAAAATTGGCAAAAGAAACGTATCAGTCTGTTGTTGTTTTGAGGGATGAAGGTTACTCCATGCAAGAAAAAGCCACATCTGACACAGGCAAGTAAAATGAAAAGGGTAGAATGGGCAAAAAAACAAAGATTGAATGGTAAATAATTATTGTGAAAGAATGAATTTAAGTTTGAGGTGCTGATCTGATGGTAAAATCCATGAGAAGCACCTACAAATCAATCACGCCTAGGAGGTGTAGCAGAAAGCATGAAATTAAACTTCACCCGATTATCTTAAACTGACTGCTAGAAAGCATTGGTTGATGAACAGATGATGAACATTTGGATGTTTGCAAACAGTGATGACGTGTTTTGTGGGAGGAGCCTACCCGGTGGCAGAAAATGACAGTTTAAAAGTAGCAGTCTATGGAAGCCACAGAATAAAAGAATGAAAAGCTAATTTCGAATGTATATCTCACAATACTGACTTTTTCCCCCTCGCAATTCCGAGATTTTATCTCACAAATTCTGAGAAGAAAAATCTGAATTGCGAGATTTAAACGGTCTTCTGCCTTTTTTCCTCAGAATGTCGAGTTTATCTCCCGCCTTTCTAACTTTTTTTCATGCTGTAAGTGTAGGGCAAATACATTATGTCCCCTATGAACTGCATATGTGAATATTATGTAGATCTATTGTTTACATCAAATTCGTGCTTTAATAGTAGGGTAATCGTCGCAGGTTTCATCAGTCCAGTCTGTCCGTTTAATGACTTGCAACTATAAACATCTTTGAAGACCATGATTTTTTGCATTCTGATTCTGACATTCAAAGGCACAACAAGACATTTTTTCTCTTATTCTGTGGATATTGCCTGTTTTCCTCCACTTGTTACCACTGTTTTTATTAAAAGTGATCTCTACCTGGCTCTATTGTGATCACCATGCCAGGCTGCAGCGGTTGTGAACGGGACAGCTCAGGGGTGTCATGAACGTCCATGCCCAGGTAGTGACCCACGTGATGGGGGCAAAACTGCCGAGCAGCCTGGAAGAGAAAAAAAAGAAGAGAGCAGACATCCATTGAGAAAAACAACGAAATTGATAGCATGTAATGTGATCAGTCACAAAACTCTGAACTGGAAAACTGATTTAAACTGAAATAAGCGCACACAGTCGCAACGGGCTTAACTGACCAACATGTTGGTTTGTTGGCCTCATAAACTCACAGCGTTAAGTGAAATGTAGCTTTTATAGCAGTTTGGTGCTTTACAGACACTGTAAGTGGTGCAGATCTTTGGCATTTAAATTAGGCAGGAAGACTTATAGTCATTTCCTGACCACGGAGCTTTAAGGAAGTTCATTCTCTAGCTTTAGTTGGCATCTGCAGATGGCACGGCGGATTGTGTTTACCGACAGTGGTTTCTGGAAGTATTCCTGGGCCCATTTAGTAATGTCATTGACACAATCATGCCGATGAGTGATGCAGTGTCGTCTGAGGGCCTGAAGACCACGGGAATCCAATAAAGGTCTTCGGCCTTGTCCCTTACGCACAGAGATTTCTCCAGTTTCTCTGAATCTTTTGATAATGTTATGCACTGTAGATGATGAGATTTGCAAAGCCTTTGCAATTTGACATTGTTTTTCAGGAACATTGTTTTTAAAGTATTCCACATTCTTTTTACGCACTCTTTCACAGCTCTGCCCATCTTTACTTCTGAGAGACTCTGCCTCTCTAAGACATCCCTTTTATAGCTAATCATGTTACAGACCTGATATCAATTAACTTAATTAGTTGCTAGATGTTCTCCCAGCTGAATCTTTTCAAAATGTCTTGCTTTTTCAGCCATTTGTTGCCCCCGTGCCAACTTTTTTGAGACCTGTAGCAGGCATCAAATATGAAATGAGCTCATTTAGTGGATAAAAGTGTAAAATTTCTCCATTTAAACATTTGTTATGTTATCTATGTTCTATTGTGAATAAAATATTGGCTCATGTGATTTGAAAGTCTTTTAGTTTCATTTTATTCAAGTTTAAAAAACGTCCCAACATTTCCGGAATTCGGGTTGTAAATATATATACATGTAAATATTTCTTAAATATATACGTGTGTGTGTATTTATATATACATATTAAAAATACACAGTACACACACACATATATTATGTAAACACAAACTTTTATTTTGGATGCGATTAATCGCGATTAATCGTTTGACAGACCTAGTAAAAACCAAAGTCTACTTTGAGCTTTGGATGATGTTTACCTAGGATGCATTTTCTTGTGTTCAAAAACAGCTGGATTGAGCAAAACAAAATAAATCATGTAAGACATGATACTCAACAACAAAAGATGTCCATTTACATCCATACACAGATTTTTAAAAAAGCACAGACTCAATGCAGATATTCAACAAACAAACAGGCTAAATATTTATTATCGTTAAAATGATCATATTCATTTTTTAAAAATGTCTAGCTGAAAGTGGGCAAATTCGTTAGAAAAAAACTGCTTTAATGTCTGTAAAATGGCTTTGGTTCTATAAAAAAAAATGAATGAAATACGCAAAATCTTGGAACTTTTAGTGTTGACTGTTATTGTAATACCTTCAGCAAGGAAAAACTCTATTAAGCACTGCCACTAAAAATATACAAAGGTTTGGGGTCAGTAATGTTTTTGAAAGAAAGAAGTATCTTATGCTCACCAAAGCTGCATTTAATTGTAATATTGTAATACAGTAAAGTTGTGAAATATTATTACAATTTAAAATAAATGTTTTTTATTTGAATAAATTTTAAAATGTAATTTATTCTTGTGATGCAATTTTAAGCATCATTACTCCAGTCTTCAGTGTCACGTGATCCTTCAGAAATCATTCTAATATGATGATTTGCTTATTTAATATTATCAATGTTGAAAACAGCTGTGCTGCTTCATATTTTTGTGGAAACCATCATACATTTTTTTAAAGATTCTTTGATTATCTGAAATAGAATTCTTTTGTAAGATTATAAATGACTTTATTTTCACTTTTGATCAACTGAATATAAATCAAAATAATTGACTAAAATGAAATTAAAAAAAAATAAAAAAAAAAAAAAAAAAAATGTATTACCCCCAACCTTTTTCTTAGTTAAAAAAAAAATAAAATATAAAAAGCCCCTAAAGCCCCAAGTTGTTGCTCAAGTAGTCCTGTCCATCACAAATTACTTTTTAATCATGATTTAATTTGTGATTTTGCTAATATTTGATTTAAGATGGTATTTGCTGATATTTGATTTGAGTAAATAATATTCAAAAATTCATTTTGGGGTGAACTTTCCCTTTAAAAAGCCTGCTTTTAAAATCAAGTCAGGGTACCTTCAGTGTGTCTGTATCACTGGTGCTTTGTGGGACGATGCCGAGTTCTTTGAGCTGCTGGGCCAACAGTGCGAGCATGGTGGAGTAAATATAGTCCAGACTGACGCCAGGATTGCACTGAGACAGACAGGCCAACTGCACCTCCAGCACGGCCTCATACAGCTCTCTCTGAGCAGGACTGAACCTGGAGACGGCACACGGAGCAAGGACTGGAGCGCTGATTGATTACTTACTAATAGCATGAAATTAAAGCTACGTTACGTCTGAGACAATGAGAGTTCTGTTGAAAACAGACTTACTTTCCATTCACCGGCCAAGTGCGTGTGATGTCGCTCACATAACCGAAATATTCACAGCCCCCATCCAACAAGACCATTTCTCCATCCTGAGAAAGAAAGAGTTAGTTCAATATTGTGGTAATATTTTGTCGTGTGTATTGTACATTTGCTTTGTGAAAACTAAACATGCACACAAAGCTTGTATAGAACAAGAGAAACAAGTTTCATCCTTGTTTATCTTATGAATCTGTTCTAGACTCTCCCTATTAGAAAAAAAGCTCCAGTAATGATTATGAGTGTGTTTGGTACTTCACCTTCACTATTTGATTGTTGTTGATGTAATGAAGTGTGTTGGCTCGGTTTCCACCAGCAACCACAGGCGGATATGCCAGGAAGTTTGCGCCATGAGCACGGCATTCAAAATCAAACTATATGGAAAGCCAAAAAGAGAAACAGAAGAGAAAAGAGAGAAGGCAGAGATGTTAGTCAGCATGTGGGCTGGACACAGAGTACACTAAAATTTGACTCTCCAAGAGCTCGCTGACGTCATTTGTGTTTCTGTGGTACATTTTCAGTTCTCAGACGCTCCATTACTTCTGTGCTGCCCAACGGCCAAACAATGGCAACTTTACAAAGTAATTCTACCCCAAAATTTCAGAGCTACAAAAACTTCTGAAAGGCTTTAAAATAAATAACAGGCACTTTCTGCTATATATATATATATATATATATATACATATATACACACACACACACACACACTATATTGCCAAAAGTTTTGGGATGCCTGTCTTTACGTGCACATGAACTTTAATGACATCCCATTCTTAATCCGTAGGGTTTAATATGGAGTTGGCCCACCCTTTGCAGCTATAACAGCTTCAACTCTTCTGGGAAGGCTTTCCACAAGGTTTAGGAGTGTGTTTATGGGAATTTTTGACCATTCTTCTAGAAGTACATTTGTGAGGTCAGGCAGTGATGTTGGTGAGAAGGCCTGGCTCGCAGTCTCGGCTCTAATTCATCCCAAAGGTGTTCTATCGGGTTGAGGTCAGGACTCTGTGCAGGCCAGTCAAGTTCCTCCACACCAAACTCGCTCATCCGTGTCTTTATGGACCTTGCTTTGTGCACTGGTGCACAGTCATGTTGGAACAGGAAGGGGCCATCCTCAAACTATTCCCACAAAGTTGGGAGCATGAAATTGTCCAAAATGTATTGGTATGCTGAAGCATTAAGAGTTCCTTTCACTGGAACTAAGGGGCCAAGCCCAACCCCTGAAAACAACCCCACACCATAATCCCCCCTCCACCAAACTTTACACTTGGCACAATGCAGTCAGGCAAGTACCGTTCTCCTGGCAACCACCAAACCCAGACTCGTCCATCGGATTGCCAGACAGAGAAGCGTGATTCGTCACTCCAGAGAACACGTCTCCACTGCTCTAGAGTCCAGTGGCGGCGTGCTTTACACCACTGCATCCGATGCTTTGCATTGCACTTGGTGATGTAAGGCTTGGATGCAGCTGCTCGGCCATGGAAACCCATTCCCTGAAGCTCTCTATGCACTGTTCTTGAGCTAATCTGAAGGCCACACGAAGTTTGGAGGTCTGTAGCTATTGACTCTGCGCACTGTGCGCCTCAGCATGCGCTGACCCCGCTCTGTGATTTTACGTGGCCTACCACTTTGTGGCTGAGTTGCTGTTGTTCCCAATTGCTTCCACTTTGTTATGATACCACTAACAGTTGACTGTGGAATATTTAGTAGTGAGGAAATTTTACGAATGGACTTATTGCACAGGTGGCAACCTATCACGGTACCACGCTTGAATTCACTGAGCTCCTGAGAGCGACCCATTCTTTCACAAATGTTTGTAGAAGCAGTCTGCATGCCTAGGTGCTTGATTTTATACACCTGTGGCCATGGAAGTGATTGGAACACCTGAATTCAATGATTTGGAGGGGTGTCCCAATACTTTTGGCAATATAGTGTATATATTAGGGGTGTCCCCGACTACGGATTTACATAGTCGAATCAGATTTGGGGGGGTGCTTGAAAAACAGCAGTCCACTAGATAGTGCGCACAAACTCTTTCCGTGCTCAAGGCCAAAGGAGTATAGGCTACTTTGACAGGCTTGCGCTCTCAACTGTGCACACGATGGAGCGGGACGCGGAAAATGAAGTAAGGCCTATACCCGTGCCTTAAGACAACTTTTATTTTCTTTCACAAACAGAGAAACAACTTTCTAATAAAGCGACCAAACTGCCTGTCAAGTGATAGACGAAACTGACAATGATTTTTATCTTTTTTAAACTGAAATGAAAGGCAGTGTGGATAAACATTCACAGCCACAATGTACAGAACACCACAAAAAAGATAGGCTATAGAAGAAAATGAATAAAAACATTTTGGATCAATAAACCTTAAAAATATATATAAATAACTGCAGAAAGGCCACACTGCAGATAGATATGCATTTCACATGTCGGCAAATCAAATTAAATCGGCTAAATTGCCTGTGCGAGCTAGCTTTAACTCTACAGTGCAACATCGATGCACTAAAAAAACAATCAAAAATTAATTTACAGAATTGAATTAGAACAGAATATACTGTTCTAATAAATAAAAATAATTTAAAAAAATGAAATAGTCATAATCAAGTCACAAGTGCAAAACGCCTAAAGTGCAGGGGAACATGTATTCAAAACACAAGCCACAAATAGTTAAATTAGATAACCCAGAGTGATCAGTAAATAAATTAAAATTAAAGAAATTATTAAAATAACGAAAGTATAGCCAGAATTGTCAACTTTGTCTTTTTAACTGCAGAGACAATAAACGCTAAACTGGAGTGGCAGTCTTTTTAGCTAAACATTCACAGCATCCAAAAATCTAATTAGAACCGGCAGAAATGTTTTGAAATCACTTGTACCCTACCTGATCGAAAAAAGTTTTTACAGTATCAAAATCAGTTTTTACAAAATCACACCCCTATTCACTACCATTATAAAGCTTGGCAGAGCCAGGATATTTTAAATATATCTCTGTTCGTCTGAAAGAAGATAATCATATACACCTAGGATGGCTTGAGGGTGAATCATGGGATAATTTTCATTTTGGGGTGAACTATCCCTTTAAGGTTTATTTAAAAAAAAAAATAATAATAATGGGTCTTCTTCATTTAACATAAAAAATGTATTTAAAAAACGTTTTAATAAAAATCAAAACCTGGACTAGGCTTGTCACGATTACTGATTAATCGTCAGGGGCCTTATTCGCAAAACATTTTATCTTACCACTAAGAGATCTCTTAAATAGCAGTGAAAGTTCTTAGGTAAGAGTTTCCTCTTAAAAACTATTCACAAGGCTGCCGAGACCAACTTGAGGAGAAATCTTAAGCTAAGAGAAAGGACGGGGTTAACCTCGTTGCTATGGATGATGTCAACAAGTTTACTAACTATGCCCACAGTGATTGGTTGATAGGGGAGAGGTCTCTGTCAGCGATTTAATCATAGAAATATTGTAGAACGAGGTATCATGTTGCCATATTCAAATAAAGATATTAAAATGAATAAATAAAAATAAATAAAAAGGCGTCACTAATTAAACAAGTATATGTTCAGCTAATAAGACGATGTGGGGTCTGGAGTGGGCATTTACTGTATAATGCAGTATTATACAGATGGATGGCTGAGATATACCTAGTTCGTCTGCGCTGCATAGCTGCATTTTCCCTGTGGCCAAGTAGCGTAGAGTTGTCAAAACCTTGATCTCCTGTGTCATTGGTTTGTTTCTATTTGTTGGTGAAGTGACCGCATCCCTGATTAGCTCTACTACACTCATAATACCCTCGCAATTAAGGCAATACCTTTTTAAAAGCTCATTATCATGAAATGTTTCTAAAATGGTTATGTTCCAAGGCAGATTGCCAGCAACAGCCGTTTTAGGATTGTTTGTGATTTGGTCTTAGTGACTTAGGAGTCCTCTTGAGTCTTGACAAGCCCTAACTCTTCACAGATTTAGGAGCTAGTTTTAGCACTAAAACGCTTTGTGAAATTCTCTAAGAGCAAAAATTTAGGACTGACACGCCCATTATTTTTAAGAGTTTCTCCTAAATCGGCAAGTTAGGAGCTACTTTTAGTCTTAAGATGTTTTGTGAATACGGCCCCTGATCATGGTTATTCAATCTAATCACAATTATTTGAGATAACTGCAATAATTGTGCCATTTACTTTGTATTACATTTTACCAAAGAATATTAAAAAAAGACTGTTGTAAAATATATAAAGGTCTTTTTCATACAAAATGAACATTTGTGGATTTAATTAGACTGCATTATACTATATTATATTATATTAATTTTCACAGCATTAAAGTAAACCATATGGGCATGTTTTATAAAATTTTTATCATTTTATTATATGCGATTCTACGTATATATGCAAGTAAAAAAAAAATACATATTGTTAATCTCAATTATTTGTATGACAATTAATTGTCAACACAAAATTCATGATCGTGACAGGCCTACCCAGGGACAGAAAAATGCCTGAAGTTGATGAAACGCCAAATATAACGGTACAGGTTGCAAAACACATTAGAATCTTGTGTTCAAATTGACTGTTTGTGTGTGCATTCATGCATTAAGTCCCTTGGCTCACCTTTGCATAGAGAACAGCCTCATCAATGTCTCCTCTTGACATGGCCATCGTCTTCTTAAATGCCTGTAGATACACACATAGCTCAATATAGCACATGTTTTGACTCCTCAGGCAACTTAAAGGGATAGTTCACCCAAAATGAAAGTTCTGTCATTAATTACTCACCCTCGTGTCAATCCAAACCCGTAAGACTTTCAATCATCTTCAGAACACAAATGAAGATCTTTTTAATGAAATCTGAGAGCTTTCTGTTCCTCCATTTACAGCCTACGCAACTACTACTTTCAAGCCCCAGAAAGGGCTCTAGACTAACTTTTCCACTGTTTGCACTGGTGCAACCAACTGAGAAAGTTGCACATGATTTGGTCGCACAACTCGCACCTTTTTTTTTGCTACAACATGGGATTAATCAATGCATGCTAGTGAATAGTTGTCTTAATCTGCATACCCTAGTTTTGCACTGATGTAAAAAGACTGACAGTGACATGAGACCTCATGTTGGCAAAATGTTTTAATCTTTTAACTATCAAATCAAAAAACTATCGGTCAAAAACAGAACGGTCTGACTTTATCTTTGTTAAATTATATGCTACACAAAAAAAGCATGAAAAAAAAGCAGTAGACAGGCGGAATGTGACGCAAATTCACTCTCTGACAGCAGGTGGCGCTTATGGAAGAGCAGCGATACAGCGTTTCCTTGGTTACCGCTATAAACAAAGCACTGCGTTTATAAATAGCTACTTTATTCGGAAGGTAAGACGAAAATAAAATGCCATTGCCATCGAAACTTTTCTGAAGACAGCAAGTTCCCTTCAGAGATACATTCATATAACCCCTCACCCCCAATTCAATATCTATATTTTCTATATTTCGAGCATCGTGAACAGTGAGCTGCTCTGCCTGCTACAGAATTTTCTCCTCTTTGCGTCCGTCTTCAGCGTCTCTTCAGCGAGTCTGTAAACAGAGATACAGCGTCTCTGGTCTCTGTTAACGGCCGTTTACAGACTCAGGCATGATGTGGGCTATTTACCTTTATCACTGTCCCAGTAGCTCCCGAAAATAACAGAAAAATAAATACAAAAAAAATACAGTACAGACACTGGAGAAATGTAATATATTTTTGAATCCATATTTCTGTTATTTTCGGGAGCTATTGGAACAGTGATAAAGAGCTACCAGTCGATTGCGATCGACGGTTTTGCGACCACTGGTATAAGCCATTGCTGCTGGAAGTTGTGCCTTTTCTTTTTCCTTTGCTCACTCGGTTCCTCCCTGTCCGCACCTGTGCTCTCTCATCAGTTGTGTCTGTATGCTGGCTCGTTGGCTCGTCCTTCCACCAGCATCCTTGACCTCCAAACTTTGCTTTTTATTATTCAAGTATTTAAGTATTCAGCTATTGACCTTTTCATTTTAATATGGCTTAATTCCTAAATTTCCTGAATTCCTAATTGGCGCGTTTCATCGTCAGTGTGCAATGCGCGTGTACGTTCGCTCTCTAGCGGTTAATAAATAGAACTGCATGTGTCTTGCGGAAGAACATTGTAGCCGGAGCTACTTCTCTCTGTTTATGTCTATGACGAGTCACGCAGGTACTGTGCTACTCCGCAGCAGAGCCGAGCCGACCGGTCTAAAATAGTCCGAATATAAACACTTATTATAGGCGTACCGTAGTGATTCAGGATAAGACAAAAACACGGTTTGGAAAATGAATTCATGATGTACTCGTTCATTATATAAATTTTGTTCATTTTGAACACAAAAAAAGTTACGGACTGCAGCAGCTGCTGATACAACGCCGTCCTGTTGCACACGCGCGAATTTAACTGAGTGCATGACTATGCACTCGCACATATGCTACCACTTCAAATTTTAACTCGCACATTCTCAAAAAATGGTCGCATATGCGACCGTTTTAGTCGCAGTCTGGAACCCTGTAAAGACATCATTAAAGTAATCCATGTGACTCTAGTTGTTTAACCTCAGTTTTATGAAGCAACGCGAGTGCTTTGCACAAAAAAAAAACATCTTAATTTACCACTTTATTTACAAAATATTAATCTCCAACACTCGTTTACACAAAAATGTCTGCTCTCAATTCAACACAATGCACATGTGACATGGTGCTCTCGTGAACGCGCATTGGAGATTAATATTTTGTAAGTAAAATGGTAAATTATGTTTTTTTGCACAAACAAAGCACTCGTGTCACTTCATAAAATCAAGGTTAAACCACATGGGTCACATGGAGTACTTTTGGACAAATCTGAGCTTGAAAGTGGTAATTGTGGAGACTGTCAATGGAGAGACAGAAAGCTCTCAGATTTCATCAAAAATATCTTAATTTGTGTTCCGAAGATGAACGAAAGTCTTACGGGTTTGGAACGACATGAGGGTGAGTAATAAATGACAGAATTTTCATTTTTGGGTGAACTAAACCTTTAAATACTTTCATCAAGTCCCTCATAACTGAAATGATCAATCTTTACATGAACAACTTATTTTTCTTATTAATTTGCCACAACATATGGTACTGTTATTAGTGATTTATTACCTGGGCAGTGATCCGTCCTGCCTCATTCATCAGAGCGACCTCTGCTGGGCTCTTAATGGCTCTGAGGGAATGAGTAAGAGGTCGGAGAGACTTCGTCAGCTGTCCTCCTTCCAATAGGGGGCGCACATGAGTTTGGTGTAACCGTGGATGGCAAGGCTGAGAGCTGTCATACCATACAGTTCCTCCTAAGAGGAGAAACAAGTAAGCTGCTGATGCAAATGTAAACCTTGTAAGCATGTAAATGTACACCTGTTTTTCTTTTACCTTTTATGCTTTTTAGCAATACGCCCAGTTCCTCTGTGCTGTGAACCCGCTCTAGACCTGTTAAAGCAGCTGCTCCGTCTTTCCCCGAGCGAGGCCCGTCCCAAAGCTCTCGGGCCGGGTCTCGCCGTGGCACAAACAACACAGCCTGGTCCGGCTTACCCGATCCGTACATCACCAGTGCGCTGTCCGGCTCCATAATTCCTGTCAGGTACAGGAAGTCCTGGTTCTGGTGGAACGGGTAAGGGATGTCATTGGTCATGTAGCGAATGGGATGCGATAGGACGATGACAATGTGGGAGGAGTTTGAAGAGGCTCCAGAACCTGTTAGTCGTTCTGCCTGCATCTCGATCAGAGACGCCAAGCGCTGCCGGCGGAACTCAAACTCTGTCTGGGTGAGACCTGGCGTCACCTCACCTATGAGAGGAACATTTGCAAGGTCATTAAACAACCCAAAGCAACCCATTTTACTTCCATAATGTGATGTACACTACCATTCAAAGATTTTTATTTTTTGTATATACAGTCAAACCAAAATTTATTCAGACACCTTGAACATTTCATTCATTAATATAGTTTATTCACTATAAAGTAATCTTAATTATGTCAGATAACACTTTAGCAAAACATGGTCAGGTCAAAGTGTCTGAATAATTTTTGGTTCCACATTTTTATCAATTTTACTGGTAGTCCACTGTATGAAGAATTTTTGGGTATATGTCACAGTTTACTTTATTTTGCTATCCTCACTCACATAAATGAACTATAGTGTCCTGCACCCACTAGTAAAAATTAAAAAAAAAATTATATCTAGTGTCTGAATAATTTTTGGTTTGACTGTAAAATGAATACTTTTATTCAGCAATGATGCATTAAATTGATCAAAAGTGACAGTAAAGAGATTTATAATGTTTCAAAAGATTTCTTTTTCAAATAAATGCTGTTTTTTTTAACTGTCTATTCACTGACAAATCCTGAAAAAACTATCATGGTTTCCACCTAAATATTTACTTGATTTTATATTTACTTCAAATGAAAAGAGTTGAAATGGAGACCAATCTTGGTTTCTCTCACCATGTTTGATGAGGTGAGGGTGTGTGTACGGGCTTGGCTGTCCCAGGTATCTCTGAGGAACTTTCTTGGTTTTCCATCCCCCTGTTTTCACAGACACACTCCTGCATGAACACCACACAGACCCTGTACAACAAAACAAAACAAAACAAAAAAAAAAACAGTTTGCAACCCATTTTACTTCCGTAATTTGATGTACACTTTTGTTCAAAATTTTGGGATCGGTTAAATTTTTCAAAAATGTTTTGGAAAGAAGTCTAATATGCTCACCAAGGTTGCATTATATATTTGATAATAAATACAGTAAAAAACAGTAATGTTGTGAAGCATTATTACAATTTAAAATAACTGTTTCTATCTGAATATATGTTAAAATGTAATTTATTCCTGTGATGTCAAAGCTGAATTTTCAGCATCATTACTCCAGTCTTCAGTGTCACATGATCCTTCAGAAATCATTCTAATATGATGATTTGTTGCTCAAGAAACATTTATTATTATTATCAATGTTGAAAACAGCTGCTTAATATTGTTGTGGAAACCGTGCTACTTTTTTTCATCAGGATTCTTTGTTGAAATTTCAAACAAACAGCATTCATTTGAAATAGAATAATTCACTCAAAAAATATTAAATGCCACTTTCGATCAATTAAATGCATCCTTGCTTAATAAAAGTATTAATTTAAGTTTTAAGTATTAGACCCTGGACCACAACACCAGTCATAAGTCGCACGGGTATATTTGTAGCAATAGCACAACAATACATTGTATAGGTCAAAATTATCAATTTTAATTTTATGCCAAAAATCATTAGGATATTAAGATCATGTTCCATGAAGATATTTTGTAAATTTCCTACCGTAAATATATATATAAAAAAAATATTTTTGTGAGTGGATATGAATTGCTAAGGACTTCATTTGGACAACTTTAAAGGCGATTTTCTCAATATTTTGATTTTTTTGCACCCTCAGATTCCAGATTTTCAAATAGTTGTATCCTAACAAACCATACATCAATGGAAAGCTTATTTATTCAGCTTTCAGATGATGTATAAAAAATTGACCCTTCTGACTGGTTTTGAGAGCTGAGGTGTTAAAAAATAAGAGAAATGTATGTCCTTCAAATGAACATCAACATCAGTCAAAAAGGAAAGTTGTTTTAGAGGTAAAGCAAATTACTATACTTTTATAAAAGGTTTACAAACACTTATGTTTTCTTTGAATATCATGCATGCACTTATTTATTGTTCACAATTATACATACCAGTTAACATTAAAACAATAAACAGGGTCAACTTTGATGTAACACTGACTTTGAAACACGAAGAAAAAACATTTAACTTGAACTACTACTAATTAAAGATCTGTTGAGGAACAAAAGTGCACTACAGAATCTTTATAAAGATTAAATTGCATTAAATACATTATGAGGTCGGGGTGGTGATATCCAGTGTAATTTATACGTTTGTGCCTATTCATAAACATATTAATTTGGGTTTTAGATGTGGAGAAAGAAAACTGAAAATGTTTCTGCACAATGAATGACTTAACACACAACAGCAGCAGCAATGTTCCTGCCATGTTCTCACCACCCAGCTATGAATTAAAACAGCACATTTTAATGAATAACAGACCTGAAAACGAGTAAGTATAAGTGTAATGCATTACCTGGACTCCAGTGAGACCGAGTAACGTACTGGACGGCGGCTCTCACTGTACCGCTGCTGGAATACAACATTGTCGCGAGTACACGAGATTCCTGATCAGCTGAACTGATCTGCCAACTTTCACCATGAGGTAGAATACCTTCGCACAACCGTGTGCATTAAAAATACAGGAACCGAAATGACTTCGGATTGTTAACCTAAAGGTAACATATTGAAGGAACAATGCATGTAACATGTAAGTTTAACTCCTTTTTTACATTTACTCATTCAAATGTAAGCATGATCGCCTGGAAGGTGACAGTGTCACTGCTCATGTAAGTCTCTGAGCTCCTATTGGTGGATTGGGAGCGGCTCCACCGCTCTGATTGGACAACTCTGTCATGACAGTTACAATCTGCGCCTCTGAATGATGGAGGACCCTTCTAGTTACTTTATTTTTAGATAGCATTCCGGTTTTAATTGTGTTACATTAGGAAACAAACATTACATCTTATTTCTTATTCTTTATTTTGTTGCAAGTTTATTGTTGTTTTGTTGTAATTTAGTTTTAGAAATTAAAAAATACATATTTTACTCTCCCCAAATATATATTTATGTATTTTTGTGTATATGAAATTTTCCTAAAATAGGTAACAGTTGAATCAAATAATATTAATGACATTGGGACATATCATAATTATGGAAACCATACATTAAAAAGCAAAATGAAAGGGTGTTGATGGGGTTTTATTCAGATGAGTTTTGATGGCAAATTCATTTGCGATTAGTAAATGTATATGTATGTAGGCTATATAAAATTTAGTCAAATATAATTAATTAAAACGGTTTTTAAGATAAGGAGTACATTTTCCCACAGCAGTAAAGCGAGTCTTGAACATGTTGCCTATTTTACTCAAAAATGAACGCAATGCCAGAAGGACCCCTGTTGTTTTGGTTTTGTCGTAGTAGTGAGTGGTTTAATTCGCGCCTGCGCAAAATTCAGAGTCTCGCGTTCACTGACTGGCGCGTGCAGAGCGAGTTCAATCTCGCGACCCTCAAAATCGCTGCCGGGGAAGCGCGTTTTAGGGACTTTGCTCTTTCAGGTACAGCATTAATGTTTTATTTATTCTTCAATCAACATTTATTAAGACAGCAGAATAAAAGAATGATTAAAATACCACGCTTGTTTAACAAATTGCGCTTCCTCGCGCATTATTTCCAGAAGCTTCTATGCAGCGCGTGCGTTAATCCCGTACACCACTAATTACTGGTTATTTACTGCACTGTTGCATTAGACAGTTCCTTTGCGTTTTTGGCTTTGGGACTACGCATAATTTATTAAGCTCTGGCGCTGATCGGACACGTCAGATGACGGGAATAATAATGCACGCTTCCTTGTTTTCCAGCACATTGTTTTCTCTGCTTGTGTTGGATTCCTGTTGTGAAATATGGACTCAAGGAAAGTGTCGGAGTTAAAGGCCTTCGTGCAGCTGTGCAAAGAGAATCCATCTATACTGCATCTGCCAGAGATGGGCTTCTTTAAGACCTGGCTGCAGGGGTCAGTGACTTATACATCTGAGTTGTTTTTGTGTGTGTTGTTTATAGTTTTGTATTCAGAATTGAATCCAAATGTTATGTTTTTCATGATAATAATGATAAAGTACGAAATACATTGCGTAATAATGTAGGTTTCAATGCCAAAGTTTAGTGCTTGTGTGAGCAGTCACACCCACATCCTGCGTGACATGTGGCTCCCAGAAAGTTCCAGCTTCATCCCTTTTAATGGAGCACAAAGACACATAAAGTATGATCCCTGTAAGACAATAATAAAATGCAAGTATGTTACTTTATTATAGAATGGGAGCAAACATACCAATACCATCAAAGAATGACAGCTCATCATGCAAGGTAGGAAAAGGAATCAATAATTCACTGGCATTATTACTCGCCTTCAAATAAAAAAAAAAAAAATTAACAGCATAAGGATGTAAATAATGAAATAAAAACTGAAATAATGAAATAACCTATATTATATTCATTCATATATATATATATATATAATATATAATGTGTATGATATACTTTGTGTGTGAGAGAGCGAGAGAGTCATGTCTTGCAGTTCAGTTGGGGTAAAAAATGTACGCATCCACTGGAAATGTGTTAGTATAAAGTTCAAGATTACTTTTGGTCCTTGGATGATGAATAATAGATTCAAAGTGTAAACAAAAAATTATCTGGTGCACCTTTACGGTATACGTTTAATATTGCAGGGATCAAATTTATTACAAGAAATCATATGTAACACTGTCATTGATTTGTCATTGATTTGTGCTGTTACTGTGGCAGGGCTGTTTTATGAAGTTAATCTACTAAATGATTGCCGTTGTCTGCGTTTTCATTTGCTTCTAGGGAAGCTGTCCATGTGATGGGGCCCCCAAATCAGCTTCCGAACCTGCCCCGCCATCTGAGAGTGAAGAGAGTGAAGTGGGTATGTTGACTCTAATATCTCCTTTAATATCTTTTGTTTGCTCCTCATATGCCATCTTGATATGCCATCGCTCTGGTCTTTTTTATGGCTTGGTAATAGCTCTAAACTTTTTCCAGTTATTGCTGATGTCACCAGTCTCACGATTTTTCACTCTATGGCAGCATCAGCCTTGTTTTTTGATATTCAAACTAGGGCAATTAGTAGACAATGAAACAGATGCCAACAGAGTTTGACGTGAAGTTGATATCCAGGCTCTAAAATTAACCTTTAAAGCCACATCAAAGCCTGTTTTGCAGTATCATGAAGACTTTAAATAGAGCATGAGCATTTTTGACTGTAGAGGTAATGTTATAGCTAAACTTCTGAAGGTAAAGAACCTGTTAGAAGACACACTAGTAGCAATAGTCACTGATGTTTTGATTAGTAACCGTTTAAATCATTCTAATATGCTGATTAGATGCTCAAGAAACATTTCTGATTATTATAAATGTTGAAAACAGCTTAATATTTTTTGGAAACCGTGATCCTTTTGATGAATAGAAAGTTCAATAGAACAGCATTTATTTGAAATCTTTTGTAACGTAAAAGTCTTTACTGTCACTTTTGATCAATTTTATGTATTCTTGCTAAATAAAAGTAGTTCTTTAATTATGTGTGTATTTATTTATTATGGTGCAATGATGGAAAATATGCTCTTTTTCTTATTGTTACATTATGCTGTTATGTGAACATGAACTGGCATTCATTTCTCCAGAAATCGAAAATGAAGGAGTGATTGAGCCTGACACAGATGATCCTCAGGAGATGGGCGATTACGAGAACCTGGAGGTAAATGCAGTGAATGCACAATGGGCATTTTATTTGTAGCAATAAAGGGCTCATATTATGAAAAATATAAATTTCCATTATCCTTTGAGATGGGAGTTGTACTATGATACTATGTACTATGTGCCAAACTCAAAGTCAGTCCCTCCAGGATTTTGTGATCTTGCAATTGCAATTAATGCAAATTCAAGCAATCGCTGAATTATTTATGGCAGCTTGCATTTTTCCTTGTTTCTGGGGGAAAAAAAAAAAAAAAAAAAAAAAAATTTAATCTGAGGGAGGAGGGGGGGAAGTAATATTAGCTAAACAATTATAAAATTTTGTAAAAATTGCAAAATCAATATCACAAAAATAGACTATAATATGTGTTAAATGCCAAAACATTAAAATACTAATTTAAAACATTTGAAATGTATAATTTGCAATCAGTTACATTGTACAAGCATCTGTGTGTAGCACAATTATGTATTGTCAGCAAAGTTTGTTTCACCACTTGCTTTGTGCATTATTTCAGTAATTATGGACAGAAATGTACAGGTAATTGTACTCTTACTGTTACTAACACTAACTACATAAATGCATACTGATTATTGGTGAGTTTCTAATCCCAAAAAAATACAATTATTGCTGCAATATTTAGGAAAAGCTGCTGCAAATTCAGTCATTTTAGGTTACAGAAATCTGAAAAAAGACCTGATGAACTGATAAATGCAGTGTTTTGACTTTGACAGATAAATACATGAACATGTGACCGCCCACATTTACACCTCAACAGAACCTTTTGTGTTCAGAAACTTGAGTTACGGTTTTCTGGATTAGTAAGCAGTGCAGCAAACCACAGTTACTCATTTCACATGCAAAGGTGTTTACATAGAAGTCTTAAAGGTAGGGTAGGCAATTTCAGAGAGGCTAGCAATAAAAGTGAAAGTGAAAGTGAAGTTACATGTGGCCAAGTATGGTGACCCATACTTGGAATTTGTGCTCTGCATTTTACCCATCCAAGTGCACACACACAGCAGTGAACACACACACACCGTGAACACACACCCGGAGCAGTGGGCAGCCAATGCTGCGGTGCCCGGGGAGCAGTTGGGGGTACGGTGCCTTGCTCAAGGGTCTCACCTCAGTCGTGGTACTGAGGGTGGAGAGAGCGCTGGACATTCACTCCCCTCACCGACAATCCCTGCTGGACCTGAGACTCGAACCCATGACCTTTGGGTTACAAGTCCGACTCTCTATCCATTAGGCCACGACTGCCCCCCAATAGCGAGCTCCAGTCCACGACTGCCCCCCAATAGCGAGCTCCAGTCCACGACTGCCCCCCAATAGCGAGCTCCAGTCCACGACTGCCCCCCAATAGCGAGCTCCAGTCCACGACTGCCCCCCAATAGCGAGCTCCAGTCCACGACTGCCCCCCAATAGCGAGCTCCAGTCCACCCCCCCAATAGCGAGCTCCAGTCCACCCCCCCAATAGCGAGCTCCAGTCCACCCCCCCAATAGCGAGCTCCAGTCCACCCAATAGCAAGCTCCAGCCCACCCAATAGCGAGCTCCAGTCCACAAATCACCATGGATTTAATGTAGTAAAGCTTACTGAAAACATGGTATTGTGGCAGAAATACTCGAATGCTTTTACATTATTAATTTCAGGGTTTATGCAAACTTTTGAGAGTGAAATTCGAACTCTTCAAGGACTTTTTAAGTGCTTCACACTTTTTCCTGCCCTTAAAAGCTCTAAATATTATCCAATTTTAATGTTATTTTTTAATGTGATGATTTGTAAAACTAAAAGTTTAAAGATGAAGGAAAACTAACACATTTAGGCAAACAAAACTTAAAAAAAAAAAAAAAAAAGATATGAAATTACTACTAGATGGCAGCAGAGGAGCACTTATTGATGCCCTAATATATGGAAAAGTATCATGAAAAACATAAACTTCTTCAAATTGTGACTGAATTGCACAGAAAGCAAGTAAAGTGCTCTCCTTTTATAATCACTTGAAGCTGTCGGTCAGTTCAGTATGGAACATTTAATAAGAGTAGAATATTTATATTTTCCCTATAAAAATGTTTTTGCACATTACTGTTAATTAATTTTATCTGCACTTGTTAATGCAAAACAATAGTAATATGATTAAATTACCTTTTATGATTAAAAAAAAAAAAACAGTGCCACTAAATCAAGTGCTGGCACCAACTTCTGTAGAACTTAGTGGCATTGTAAATGTTCCCTTATTCATTGTAGACAACCATTGATGTCAAGACTTTTGTGTTGGGTTGCTCTTTCAAAAATGTTGTTGTAAATGACAGAGGATTTACTGTATCTGCTTGTGATCAAAGATTGTTAAAGGCTTTAATCATGCTCTTAGTCTAAAGTGAAATTAAACAAACAGGATGATGGAACCGCTTTCTTCAATCTCAGGTCACAGATGAGATGATGGACCAGGCCAATGAGAAGAAGATGGAAGCCATCGGAGTGTTGGGAGATGGTGAGCTGCCTCTTACTTGAAATTGTAATAATGTAATCCTAGTGTACGTTTCCTTAGTTGTGGTAATAATTCATGATAAAATCATGAGGTTCAACAAAACATGCAAACTTTTTCAGGTGACCTACAGAAAGCTCTAGACCTCTTCACAGAGGCAATCAAACTCAACCCAAAATTGGCCATTTTGTACGCCAAAAGAGCCAGGTATCAACCAATCCCTGCTTTGGTTTTTACAGACCTGATTTGTGATTGGCTGTGGTGCTAATTACCTGTATTTGTTTGTGTCTTTCAGTGTTTATGTGAAGATGCAGAAACCCAACGCTGCCATCAGAGACTGTGACAGAGCCATCGACATCAACCCAGACTCAGCCCAGCCTTATAAATGGAGGGGGAAGGCACACAGGTAACAGACTCCAGTACATTTTCATGCAAGAGACATCATTTCTGGCTTGACACTTCACTTGTGTTGTGCTCAGTGTTTTCCTGCTGATGAAGATCATTCGTTTTTGCAGGTTGCTTGGCCATTGGGAGGAAGCCGCTCGAGACCTGGCGATGGCCTGTAAGTTGGACTATGATGATGAGGCCAGTGCCATGCTGAAAGAAGTCCAACCAAAGGTATCTGTGCCGAACTCTTGTTTATGACCCTTCCACAAAGACATCTGAGCTGGTGTTACTACTTTTTGGAGAACAGTTGTGGTAACTGCCATCTAGAGAACCCTCTATCCTTTTTAATTTCAAGGCTCCCCATTGAATACAACAATATTTGAAGGCAACCCCCACCCCTTATTTCTACCAGATAAAATATTTTATAGCTTGGCATAACTAGAAAGATGTACAGGGGTTAGACAATGAAACTGAAACACCTAGTTTTAGACCACAATAATTTATTAGTATGGTGTAGGGCAGGGGTGGCGAACTCCAGTCCTGGAGAGCCACAGTCCTACAGAGTTCAGCTCAACCCTGATTAAAAACTCACCTGCCTGTAGCTTCCTAGTATCCCTTCAGATCTTGATTAGCTTGTTCAGGTGTGTTCGATTAGGGTTGAAGCAAAATCTGCAGGCCTGTGGCTCTCCGGGTCTGACGTTCGCCACCCCTGGTGTAGGGCCTCCAATACAGCGTAATTTCATCTTGTGAATGACAGACACAAGTCTTTCACAGTGGCCAGAGGGATTTTGAGCCATTCCTCTTCCAGAACAATGGCCAGGTGTGATGCTGTTGGAGGAAAACATTTTCTGACTTGCTCAAAATATTTAGTTCTGGTGACTGTGCAGAGCATGGGAAATGCTCAACCTCACTTTCATGTCCATCAAATCATTCTGTCACAAGTCTTGCTGTGTGTATTGGTGCATTATCTTGCTGATACACGGCACCCCCTTCAGGGTACAATGTTTGAACCATTAGGTGCACATCATCCTCCAGAATGAATCGATAGTCCTTGGCAGTGACGCGCCCATCAAGCACCGTAGGGAATGCCTTGATATTACAGCCAAAACCATCACTGATCCACCTCCGTGCTTCACTCTGGGCAGCAACAGTCCGGGTGTTCAGTCTCTTTGGGGCTTCTCCACACATTACTATCACGGATGTGAGAAAGACAGTTAAGGTGGACTCATCAGAGAACAATACATGTTTCACAAGATTTGCTCTGTTGGCACCAATGAAACCTACATTTGGCACTGGCACGAGTGGCCAAAGGTTTGGCTATAGCAGCCCGACCATGAATACTGACCCTGTGGAGCTCCAGATGAACAGTTTTAGTGGAAACAGGAGAGTCGAGGTGCGCATTTAATTCTGCAGTGATTTGGGCAGCTGTGGTTTTACCTTGGACACCATAGCTTCCATACACCACCAGAAAGACTTGCTGTCCTGGGGTGCATTTTCCAAAAGCATCGTTAGCCACCTAACATCGCAAGTTCCGTCGTTACTAACATAGTTCAACGATTTAGTGTTTCCCAATACCATTATTTAAACGAATATTCGCAAACTGCATGGCAAACTTGTGTGGTTGAAACGACAGCTCTCGACCTGTGGTTAGAAGCATAGTTTCTTGTTTTTATGACACGTGGACTTAATAAATCGTTATCTTGAGCAAAATAAGCAAGCTGACATTAAATACAATCTATATCTTTTATTTAGAATATATACAAATGTCATTTACATAGTTTAGTTTGTCAAGAGATTTTAAGCACTGTTTTTGAAGAGTGCGCATGTGCGTACGTGCTCTGGTACGTAAGAACGAGCCTATGATTGAATCAGGAAATAAAGCAAAATAAATGAGAAAAATGAGAATTAGTTCTCAGAAGCCATGTCCTTAATTTATAAAAAAAAATCTAGCATTAATTCGATCTCAAACGGATTCATTTAAAGAAGTTATTACTCCACCACCTGCGTGACATCATTCACCAACATGGCTGAACGACAGGTTTGCGACAAATACGGTTTCTGAACTCTGATATGTCTCTCATTATGTTGTGTGTATTGCAATATTTAATGTACAGCTGTGCTGTTGCTCTGCTAATTCAACCTTCACACTCTGATCTTACTGATGAAATGTGTGATCAATGAAGTTTGACCATATAGGCGAATCCTCCAACACTATATTGGCCAGTGTTTCAGTTTCATTGTCTAAACCCTGTACATTTGTTATAAAAAATAACCAAATAATAAGTATCTTGATTTTTAGTTGTTTTGGCTTTTTTACATGCTTTTTTTGGCTTTTTTTAAATAATTAACTATTACTTAATAATTTAAGTAATAGTTTCAGTTTTAAGATTATTTATTTATTATTATTTATTTAATGACTCTAAATACATCATAGTGTTTTTATAAATATCATGAATGTTCATGAACTAAACTTGTGTAATATTGTCAAATTATTTGGTATTTTTAAGAGACTTAATCTTAATATAGTAATGATGGACCACAGGGGTCTTTTGTGTAATGCAGTTTCTTGTTTTACAGTTTTCTTGTCACATGACAAAGAAAATTATTGAATTCCACTTTTAATATTTAAAAAAAAATTGATAGATCATAGCATTTAAATAGCATTTTTTTAAAATCACTTATGTAAGTAATAGTAGTTTTGTTTTCTTTAAAAAAATCTTACTGGCAAAAATGGCAACAACAACAAAAAAACTTCAGTGTGTCTCATTTGATCCCACCTCTCGCTCACAGGCCAACAAAATCATTGAGCACCGGCGCAAATATGAACGCATACGAGAGGAACGGGAGATCAGAGCGCGGCAAGAACGAGTGAAGAAAGCAAGGGAGGAGCATGAGAAAGCACAGAGGGTAAGAAATGAATTGATTTGCATCAATCCACTGAATCATCATTTCCTGCAGAGTTGGTCCTGTTAAAGTGCGTCTGTGTGTGCAGGAAGAGGAAGCCAGACAACAGGCCGGAGGGGCACATGGAGGATTCCCAGGTATCTTCCATTAAACTATTTATTTATATAATAAACCATGTTTTATTCAGAAAACTGCACTACTAAAATAATTCAGCACTTCTGTCTCTCCTCTTATGCACTGAATGGTTCTGTTACATCATTTGAAAATCTATGGATTGATGTTGACATTTGTTCTGATCCTTCAGGAGGTGCTGGTTTCCCAGGTGGAGCTCCTCCGTTTGGAATGCCTGGACTTAACGAGCTATTTAATGACCCTGAGGTTCTCATGGCCTTGCAGGTAAAATGAACCACATACTGCTGAGCAGCAGGACAGTAAGGTTTAAAGCATTTTAACAATTGCATAGACTACAGCAGGAGTCGGCAATCTTCTTGTCATGAAGTGCCATTTTTAAGTTTCCTAATTACTCACTATGCCACAAAACATGGAATTATCAGGGGATTTAAAAATAGTTTTTCCAGGCCTGGAGAAGTTATCTCAATCTACAAAAATTTAGAAGTCATGGAAAGTTTGATAGTGATTTATACACTTTTCTTGTGAAGCTCAGCTGTAAAATATTTGATTGGCTAGGTATTGCTCTTATGAAGAGAAAGAAAAAAATGCTCACAAAGCCATAGTGATATACAGTTTATGAGAGAATCGTTCGAGTCTGAATGAATATTGGTTCATTAGAATGATTCATTATTATTCATTAGTATCTGTTTGATTGATCTTTAGATGTCTAATCACAAATGACTGGGAAGATCCTTTGTTTATTTATTAAACAAATATGGGAAGCCTGTATAAATGGTTCTCAACAAATTTATGCTGATTTTTAGTTCACAAATGTTAAACTAAAAGTTAAAGAAAAAAAAAATTAGTTTTTAAAATATTTTTGAAAGAAGTTTCGAATGCTTAACAAGGCTGAATTTATTTGATCACAATTACAGTAAAAACAGTAAAATTGTGGAATATTATTACAATTTAAAATAAGTTTTCTTTTTGAATATATTTTAAAATGTAATTTATTCCTGTGATCAAAGCTGAATTTTCAGTCTTTAGTGTCACATGATCCTTCAGAAATCATTCTAATATGATGATTTGATGCTCAAATATTTCTTATTATTATCAATGTTGAAAACAGTTGTGCTGCTTCATATTTTTGTGGATATGTCTTTGATTCACTATCACTTAAATTGCTGGAAAAAAAAATCTGATCCCAAACTTTTGAACAATAGTGTAAATTGATTCTTATTTCACTGTTGAGTGAACAATTTATTTGTATTGCTGTCACTTTTAATATATGTACATTGTTCAACTCAGTGTAACCATTAAGATACCATTAAGATTGTTTATCTGATGAACTTATTTGTATAACACTTAGGAGAATTTGAATGTAGTTAATCGCTATTACTTGCTCATACTTTGGGTTACTCTGGCCAGCCATATAGTATTGGATCTGATTCATAAATGTCCATAATAACCTCTCATGTATCTGACATGAGCATCTCAGCTGACTATAATGTTTACATGGTGGTAAATTGTTAATGCATTCTCACTTTCCAGGACCCAGAGGTGATGACAGCGTTCCAGGATGTGGCGCAGAACCCCGCCAACATCGCCAAGTACCAGGGCAACCCCAAGATCATGGCCCTGATCAACAAACTCAGCTCCAAGTTTGGTGGCCAGCAGCCCTAATAAGGGTCCAAAGAGTTCGTGTCCAGTTCCAATACTCTGCTGTAGCTTTTTCTCACTGGGTTTCTTGCCATAAATTACCAACAGTACTTAACTTAGGAGCCGTTGAACTAGAGTTACTGATTTTAGATGAGTCTGGACTGTGCTGATGAAAGCAGAAGAAACTATGAAAGAGTATCGGAACAAGATCAGAGAGATGGGGCGCTTTTTTGGGGGGTGGGGGCGGGGGTTGCTTGAGTGAAGCATGAACTTTAAGAATTGGGTTTATTCTTGAAACGCTTTGTTGGGGATAAACTATTTTGTGCTCTTCACAGAGGCTAACATATTTAGCACTTACGATCCTGGTTTTCAGATCATCACAGATTCTGGATTTGAGAGACTATTCTAGCTGCATAGACAAACCGGATTTAACAAACATGTCCATTCTGCAGCTAATCATTCCAGGGATTTAGTCTTATTATCATCACCTTTATTCGTTCAGTTTGGTAGATAGCTTGTTTGTGGTCGTATCTGACGGACTGGAGATCTGGTTTCACAACATTCTTGGGGTCTAGACTATATTCATATTTCCTATCCTAAGCAATCAGTCAATCATGTCCTGTTTAGATATCATGGGTGTTCCTTTCAAATGTTTTTGAATAATGTTTTTGTTCTTTAGTTTATATTTTTTAATTCATTCTCCTCACCCTCAGTATCACCTGGCATTGCTTTCTGTCTCTCATCAATTAAAAAAAAAAGTGAAAATTCAATTATGAACAACTTTATTATTGTGACAAATTTGCATCTTGTGTGGAATTTCATCATGATTTAATTCAATAAACATTTTGGTTGTTGCAAATGTAAGATGTGTTTATTTACTGCCTTGCAATTTTAGTTTAGTTTCTTCGTATAAAGGAAGTCAGCAGGCTAATTTATTTAAGAAAGAAAGAAAGTCAAACAGGTTTGAAGCGACGTGATGATAAAATAATGACAGAATTTTCATTTTGGGTGAACTATCCGCTTAAGATGTTTATTGATGCTTACTTTCGCTCATTGGGATGGATGCACGACTATTTGTGACTCGATATGTAGACTACTGTATGCAAATCAGGAACTAAATGTAAGGTTAATGGAAATTAACTCTATTTTTTTCCTGATGCTTATGTTGTGTGCTAGTGTTGTACTATGTAAAACAGGCACATTTATAATAAGCCAATTATTTTTTTGCACAACTCAAGAAGACAGACCACAATTAGGAATCCCTGCTTTAAAGGGTAAGTTCACTTTAAAATGAAAGATTAACAAGTTATTAAGTAGTGTAACAAGTGTAACGCCTCTCGCAGTTCAAAACGCTTATGCTAAGTCCTACGCCTTCCGTATTTGACTTACGAAAAAAGCGTAACTGACGCGACTTCAGTTACGCTTTTTTCGTAAGTTGAATACGGAAGGCGGTGTGGCGGAAGCTAGATATTTTACGTCATAACTTGTGAAATATGGATATTTTTCATAAACAAAAGCATCGATTCGCTTCAGAAGGCCTTTATTAACCCCCCAGAGCCGTGTGGAGTACGTTTTGCTTTGGATGGATACACTTTCTTGAGCTTCAAACTTTCACTGCCCACATTCACAGCCATTATAAAGCGCGGATGCGTCAGGATATTAATATAACTCCAGTTGTGTTCATCAGAAAGAAGAAAGTCATATACCAGGATGGCTTGAGGGTGAGTAAAGCTTGGGGTAATTTTCATTTTAAAGTGAACTAATCCTTTAAGGCCCATTTACACCAAGAAAGATAACTATAACGATAACTATATTAGCATCCACACCAGCAGATAATATTGCTCTGTTTATTATAAGCGTGCGCTGCCGTCTTTATGTCGTCTGTTGCTTTAAAAAGCACGAGCTCTTTAAAGCAGGGCGGATTCTGATTGGCTGTCGACGTTTTAATCGTTCATCGGCTAGAAAAATCGTTCTGAAAGTGATTCCAGCGCTGTAGTTTTAGTTGTGGTGTAGACTCTGGTGTGTTTTTAAATTTAGATCATTTGTAGAACTATATGTTTGTTATAGTCCTTAGTGTAAACGGGCCTTTAGCGTTCAGTAATATACACATGTAATAGATACAGAATTATATCGGGATCTATTCACTTGTGCACCGATCTAGAACCTGCTTCCATCACTTCAATTTATCAGATCTGAACTCATAATCTGAGAATTCTATCCACATTATTTTTATTTTTATTATTTTTTTTTTTTTTACACAAGAGATGAAGCAGCTGGGTTTTTAAGGTCTCTTACATCAAACCATCATTTAAATAACAGCATAGAAATATCTAAGTTATGTGTTAGAATAGGATGCACCTGCATTAAAGAAATATTATAACTGACAGAGCTGTATTTAGAGGGACTTTATTGACAATTTACAGCTTTAAATGGTGCACACAGCACAGAAATAAAAAACATCAAGCATAATAATTCCAATGCTGACCAGTCGGTCTTTAATATGGAGAGAATGATGACATCTAAACAAAAATGCATCTGAAGAAAAGCAAATCCTGGATCTGAAACACTAACACTGGGCCGCCCAGATGCTGCTAATGGCCATACCTGTAAAACAGAGCAACATTAGATCAGCAATAACACAAGTGTCAGCATTTACAACCAACAAAAAACATGTCAGGAACACCAATGCATTATCACTTTCCAATGATGAAGTTTTAGAAAATAATAATAATGGGGGAATTTAAATGCCTTTTTAACCTTTAATCAAAATAACTTCCCCCTCCTCTGGCAGCAACATCCCTTCTCTGATGACGCGTTTACTGACGTGAGGGCGGGACAACTCACATGACATCACAGCAATAGCAAACCGCAACCATCCAATCAATCCCCCATGGACAAAATCAAGTCCCGCACTACATTTTTTCTTGTTCGAGAAGCCGTTTCACTCGAATATATGTCACAATAGGGGAGAAAAGACTATTGCACCTTCTGTTTCATGGCTTTAACGTCAACTAGGACTCTCTATTTATACACTTCCTAGGACTGCCACCATTTTAATGAAGAAACAAAATCACTTACTTCTGAAACTCCCACTCTCTGTTGTCCAGGGGACACACCTGTCTGGTCTTCAGCCAGCGAGAGATGCAGTGGAAATGAAACGCATGCTGCAGAACCAAAAGCACACCGTTAGAACCAAAATGAACAGACCTAGAGCTCAAGCTGTGTGTGTGTGTGTGATAATACTCACATTGCAGACTCCCCAGGCCACTGTACACTCCTCTGATGTAGCTGACGCCTGATTGGCCTGACACTCTATACCTGAAGGAAATGCAAGTGTTAAAAATGAACTGGACTTAAATGACCATGGCCACTGACTTAATAGCAGTTTATAGTGTGTTAAACAATAAACAAAAGAATGTGATCAGATTAAAAGATCACAAAGACCAAATGGGAGTTGGTACTTACAGAGGTCCATAATGTGATTTCTACAAATGGCACAGTTGTCCACCACAATGTCCCAAGCCCACAGAGCCACCGCATTCCACTACAAAAGAAACAGAAAAACAGTTCAACCAATCAGATCTCTCAACACAATGGTGTTAAAATTCATAACTTTTTCCCGTTTTGGCGAATTTTATCTCATTTGTACGTTTTTGTATGATCTGCTTGTAATGCCCCAGTTATGTTTAGGGATGGGATTACTGGTGGACCCATATATGTTTTTTTTTAATGATGATATGTTTTATGGAAGCTTGCTTTCGCCACAGAATAATAACAGGCAATTGTGACTTTTTCTCTCACTATTCCAAGTTTATATCTCACAATTGTGAGGAAAAAACTTATAATTGTAAAATATAAACTCGCAATTCGGAGTTCTCTCGCAATTCCGAGTTCATACCTAAAAAGTCAGAACTATGAGATATAACCTCGAAATTGCAAGAAATTAACTCAAAATTCTGAGAAAAATTCAGAATTGTGAGATAAAAAGACACAACTGGCAGAATCTGTGGCGGAAAAAAAGCTCTCATACTTTTTTTTTTTGCACAATTTAAATCGCCACCTTGTAAAAGAGGGTTAGTTCACCCAAAAATGAAAATAATGTCATTAAGTACTCACCCTCATGTTGTTCCACACCCGTAAGACCTTTGTTCATCTTCAGAACACAAATTATGATATTTTTGATAAAATCCGATGACTGCATCGCCAGCAATAACACTCTCTTTTTCAATGCCCAGAAAGCTACTAAAAACATATTTAAAACAGTTCATGTGACTACAGTGGTTCAACCTTAATATTATAAAGCGACGAGAATACTTTTTGTGCGCCAAAAATAACAAAATAGCGACTTTATTTCACAATATCTAGTGATGGGCGATTTCAAAACACTGCTTCATGAAGCTTCAAAGCTTTACGAATCTTTTATTTCGAATCAGTGGTTCAGAGCACCAAAATCACATGATTTCAGTAAACGAGGCTTCGTTACGTCGTAAGTGTTTTGAAACTTCAATAGTTCACGTGACTTTGGCAGTGATACACGATCCGAAACACTGATTCGAAACAAAAGATTTGTTAAGCTTCAAAGCTTCATAAAGCAGTGTTTTGAAATCGGCCATATTGTGAAATAAAGTCGCTATTTTGTTATTTTTGGTGCACAAAAAGTATTCTCGTCGCTTTATAATATTAAGGTTGAACCACTGTAGTCACATGAACTGTTTTAAATATGTTTTTAGTAGCTTTCTGGGCATTTCTCAGCTTTCACTGAGTCATCGGATTTCATCAAAAATATCTTAATTTGTGTTCTGAAGATGAACGAAGGTCTTACGGATGTGGAATGACATGAGGGTGAGTAATTAATGACATAATTTTCATTTTTGGGTGAACTAACCCTTTAAGTTTTCCCAGGAGACCGGGTTGGATCTCTATGGCCCAGTTTCACAGACAGGGCTTAGCCTAAGCCAGGATTAGACCTTAGTTCAATTAGGACATTTAAGAAGCTTTTATAAATGTTCACTAGAAAAAAACATCACTGGTGTGCATCTTGAGACAAAACAATGGCACTGACATATTTTAAGATGTGTAGGTACAAGTTGCTTTTAGTTAAAACAGCTCAAACATGCATTTTAGTCTAGGACTATCTTAAGCACCGTCTGTGAAACCGGGGGTATATGTAAATGTTAATTAATCAGGAAATAAAACAACTATCAAAGTTCAGCATTCTATACACAAAGATCAGGAAATACATGACAAAACTGAGAGAATTTGAATGGCGATATCATACTTTAATATACACCATGGTACTGAATGGTTAACATGTCTGTTGTACTTAAAAAAAAAACTACTCTGGTACAAGTTCAAAAAGTGTTCAGACGAAGACCACAACCGTTTGAACTGAACGTTCGGAAGGCGCCTATGATGTAAAAAGGATCGAATCGAACGTTCTGAACATGCCTATGACGCCCAAAAAGGTTGTCTAGGAGGGCAGCTCGCTAGGTTTCCCATCAGTGTTTCATTTCTAGTGGCCTGGTTTAATAATCTCTCGGATTACGTTGCAGAATTTACTAGAATTCAAATAACCCCCACGTTACATGTGCCTCCTTGATATCGGATTCTACATATTCTCGGGTCATATTAAAAGCTGTTTGTAATAATAAAAAAAACACACAGTCACTGATTGAAAATGATGCGGTGATGTGTAAGAGCAGCGCTGCTAATGCTAACCGGGGATTATGAACACGCCGATATGGAAGAGTTTAAATGTTAATTAGACTTTAATAAAATGTATGTATACTTAATATCAATTCTTAACACTGTCTTCTCAATTCGTTACCTTTTTTACTTCAAAACGCTTCTTACTGGCTCCACTGTTGGCTCCACTCGGGGTGTCCACATCCATCGCGGCCGCCATGTTTGCTAATGGTCTGATCTCGCGAGAGTTAGGGAGATCGCATCGTTCTTCAGTTTAGTAATCAGCGATAGGTTATCATTAAAATAGAGCAATACTGCGTGTCTTTATAGGATTCTGCTTATATTAAACCATATTACTATATTCAAAAGTTTCTTTTCTCAACATATCTAAAGTAAAGTAGACTATACTGTTTTGTGTGTAAATGGAAAACAGTAGGTTCCACCGAGATTTGAACTCGGATCGCTGGATTCAGAGTCCAGAGTGCTAACCATTACACCATGGAACCAGATGGACACCCTGGATAAATATGTCCGTATTTAAACGAAGCACGCTGCTAAACTCGTCATTTTTAAATTAAGATGTTGTCTAAACAGATCTGTAAGGAAATTCAGAACAATTTTTTTAAAATATATGATTTATTTGAATATACACACACTTGATATTATGAAAAGACATATGCCTAAAAAGCTTTTGCTGGAATGGTTCACGGATTATTATTTTTGTTTTGCCCTAAAATAAATTGCACAATTTATGATCAGTGGATGTAAACACAGAATACAGTGGTGACTATATCTTTATTAGCTTTACTCATAACCAAATCAACAGCAATACTACCACACAGTAAAATATTTAGTTTAAATAAAAAAACCTCAATGGCTCATTTCCTTGAGAATTTAATTCTTGGTTGCCTTCCTCCTTGTTTCTTGTTTGGCCTGTTTCTTTTCAGGAGTCGCACTGGTTTGAGTTCGTTAGACTCATTTTTTTTTGGTGCCGCTGTCAGTTTGGTCTTTGCTGGTTTAGGGTTAGATTCAGATGGTATGGGTCTGGCCTTTGCTGTGGTCTGCATTGGTTTGGGCTTGTTGGGTTTAGAGGCTTTGGTGGGGATAGAGGTCTCATTGAAGGAATGAGTGTTTTCTTTAGAGCAGTTCTTAAAGATGACCGCCTCTATCACGGACTGATCTCGCAGCTCAGGGGGGTAACCGCACACAGCCTCAACCTTTAGACTTGCATTTTCCAACCATCTGAAAGAAAGAGAGTTTGGATGGATGGATGGATGGATGGATAAATATGAATTTTCATTGGTGTGCATCTCACCTATAAAATGGTAGTAATTTGCAGTCACACATTAGTGGATTTTTGTTGAGCGTGAGGCTTTGAAGGCCAGTAAGAGGTGAAAGGTCAGGCAACTCCTCTAACTGATTCTCTTCCAGAGACAAAGACAGCAGACCAGGACCAAACCCTGCCAGAGACCTCGCACTCATCTACAATCACAAATTAAAAATAAGAAAGAGAGAGAACATGGTCCATTACAGAGATGAGTAACTGTTGATTCTTTAGCATTCAATAATACATGCAATAAAATATCATTTGTAGTTTGTCATTAAGAACAGCACAGAATCTCCTCTACCTTTTGAAGACCCATTTTATCAATGTGCAGGTGCTTTAGACTTCCAGCCACCACCTGGAATGCTTTTGGCCCAATCCAACGAATCGGATTCCCTGAGAGGTGGATCTCAGATAAAAGAGGGGCGTGGTCTAGCGCATCACTCGGCACTTCCGTTAGCACATTAGCTCCAAGATGAAGGACGTCCAGTTTGGGTGCTGGATCCAGAGCTTTTGGCACTATGGTTGCGATGGAGTTATTGTTAAGGTAGAGGCCTGTCAGCTGAGGGACTGTGGAAAGGAGCCCTGAAGGCTCTAGTTTAGCTATGAGATTTCTCTCCAGATGCAGCTCGAGGAGTTTGGGAATGTGAGCTAGTGCAGCTGAAGAAGGAAACTGAGTGAGCTTATTGCCTTCTAGGTGAAGGTACATGATCTCATGGGCACCTTCAAAGGCTTTTGCGTCCAGGGAGGACAGTTGGTTGTCGGACAGGTAGAGGTACATTAACCCCTTCATGCCCTGGAAAGCTCCACCCTCAATCTCATGAATCTTACAGCCGTCCAGGTGAAGGGACACCACCTTGGGGACGCCGGGAAAACTGTTGGTAGGTAGATAATGGAAATGGTTGCCACGCATGTCAAGCAGAAGAGTGTTGCCAGGAAAACCAGTGGGCACTTTAGTGTGACCACGGTCCTCACATGTAGCGTGCTGAGCTGCAGACTTGATAGTGAGAGTAAGGAGAACAGAAAATGGGGTGAGAGGGAGATATGCCGTTTAGATTATGTTTATTTTTACAGTAATGGACAAGAATAAGAAATCTAGTAAATTACGAATAAATAACTAAGATTCCCTTCAAACTTCTCCAATCCTTTCTTACCTCACACTGACAATTCTTTGGGCATTTGTTCTTTTTCTGTGGCTTGGCTGTTGGCACGGCCTTTTCTCGCACTCCATCTTCTTCTTTTCCTTCTTTTTCAATCTCATCCGGCATCAGGTCATCCTGTGGTCTGCAGCGGAGGTCTTGTTCTTGAACATTTTCTAGAGGTTCATCTGAGAGATGTGGCGGCCAAGCACAGGCCCCATAGAGCTTGATTCCTGAGCTCAGCGCCCATTTCTTCAGCCCTTGCAGTAAACATGTACATCTGATGTGGTTCCCTGAAGGACATTGATTGAGAGAGAGAGAGAGAGAGAGAGAGAGAGATCACTTCGCAGTCTTATTTTGAAATCTATAAATTATGAGATATTTTAAATTAATAAATCACATACTCTTCAGAATTACAGCAATTGAAATTAAAGATAAACAATATACAACAGGGGTATTTATTTAAAGTTCCAAGAGGTCCGGTCTCTATATTTCCCTCCCAGCTGAGGTCCGGACAACAGTTTTTTGGAATAGTTATAATTTCCATCTGGGCAGCATTAGTACTTTGTAAAAAAAAAAAAAAAAAGAAGAAAAATCCCAAACAAACAGTCAAAATAGTTATCAAAGATGAGTATATTGGGCCCTCAGATCCAAAGCAGTGGTGTTTGAGACCCCCCCCCCCCCCTTATATATATATATATATATATATATACAAAGAATACAAGATAAAAAAAAAAATAGATGCAATGTTTGTAGTGAAAATAATTATATTGACTGAAATGTTAGCGTGGTAACAAACTAAATACTGAGGGAACACTGGCAATGCTGTATTCATGGTTACCGGTGAGGTTAAGGCTGGTGAGCCGCGAGGACCCTGTGAGGGCCTGTATGTAAGGGAGTTGGTTGTAGCTCAGGTCCACGTGAGAGATAAAGGGAGACAGAGACAGAGCCGACTCAGACAGGTCCTGTAGGGCCATGTGGTTCAAAGACAGATGTGTGAGTTTTGGCATCGACACGCTCTCCTCCACCAGATATGTCATGGGGTTAAAACTCAGATCTAGATGAGTCAACTCCACCAATCTGAGGAAAGAGAGATAACAGTGAGAATACCAGAGTATATCTAACATCATCAACAGTATTTAACATTGTTTGCCAATTTCTGTGCCAAAATAGAATAAAATTCAGTGGTTGATGGTGTTACCTGGTCATTGTTTTGGTAGGAAAGTACTGGAGTTCATTATGGTCAAGGTTTAAGTGCGTAAGTGCAAGAAGACCAGCAAAGGCTTCTGTCGCAAGATTATTTAGGGAGTTATAACTCAAACGCAACAACTGGATATTTAACATTCCCTGGAAGACATAGATATTTGGGAATTATTCAGGAAGAAAATGATTTACATGTCAAAAATCACATTAACCTTTCAAACCAAACCATCAAAATCAGTACAAATTCAGATCATTATTCATTACTCATTACTCAACTCAGATCAGCATCATTACTCCAGTCTTCAGTGTCACATGATCATTCAGAAATCATTCTAATATGCTGATTTGATGCTCAAGAAACATTTATTATTACCTGGAATGCCATGTTGGGGATGTAGACTAGCTGGTTATGAGTGAGGGAGAGCAGGTTTAAAGAGTTTAACGCAGCAAACGCTCCAGGGTGGATCTCTTCAATCCGGTTCCGGTCTAAATACAACTGCTTCAGTGATGATAAACCATCAAATGATTCCTACAGGAGTGGTGAGAGTACAATAAAAACACACACAAATAGTCTAACAGTCAGGTTTAGAACAATAATAACGCCATTCATCTAAAATTAACACACTTCCACATCTCAAAGAAGATACCAGCACAAACCTGGTGGAGGATGTCAATCTTGTTGTTAGTGAGGTCAAGCTGCACCAAACGAGAAAGTCCCCGGAACGCCCCCTCTCGTACAGACTGGATACTGCACCCCTGCAGGTTCAGGTGGGTCAGGTAGGGGGTGTGTTTGAAAGCACTTTTAGCCAGTTCCCTAAGATTATTCCTCTTCAGGTCCAGTTTCACTGTGATCTGAAATAAAGACAATTACAAATACTACACATGAAGATGTTGATCCCCATGCTCATAATAATGATAACAGATCCTATATGTGTCATGGACATGTTTAGGGTAAATCTCAATCAGCTCCCTAGTTCAGTAGTCAGGGCACTGATCAGGGAATCGGCCATTTTAAGAGCCATCTCAATCACAAAATCCATCCAGTCCACTGAAACATTCGCTCCTTAAAAGTCCCACAATGCACGTGAAAACCAGGGAGCATCGATGCTCACTGTTTCCTTAAAGGGTTAGTTCACCCAAAAATGAAAATAATGTCATTAATTACTCATGTCGTTCCACACCCGTAAGACCTTCGTTCATCTTCGGAACACAAATTAAGATATTTTTGATGAAATCCGATGGCTCAATGAGGCCTCTATTGCCACCAAGATAATTAACACTTTCAGATGCCCAGAAAGCTACTAAAGACATATTTAAAATAGTTCATGTGACTACAGTGGTTCAACCTTAATATTATAAAGCGACAAGAATACTTTTTGTGCGCCAAAAAACAAAATAACGACTTTTCAACAATATCTAGCGATGGCCGATTTCAAAACACTGCTTCAAATCTTTTGTTCCAAATCAGTGATTCGGAGCGCCAAAGTCACGTGATTTCAGCAGTTTGGCAGTTTGACACGCGATCCGAACCGCTGATTCGAAACAAAAGATTCGAAGAGAACTGTTTTAAATAGTACCTTTCTGGGCATTGAAAGTGTTAATTGTCTTGCTGGCAATGGAGGCCTCACTGAGCCATCGGATTTTATCAAAAATATCTTAATTTGTGTTCCGAAGATGAACGAAGGTCTTACGGGTGTGGAACGACATGGGAGTGAGTAATTAATGACAGAATTTTCATTTTTGGGTGAACTAACCCTTTAAAGATGCTCACTATGTTTCAACCCAAAATTAAATTTCTGTCATTAACTACTCACCCTCATGTCGTTCCAAACCCGTAAGACCTTCGTTCATCTTCGGAACACAAATTAAGATATTTTTGATGAAATCCAAGAGGTTTTTTATCTCCCATAGAAAGCAATGTAATTACCATCATTCAAGGTCCCGAAAAGTAGTAAAAACATTGTTAAAATAGTCACTGTGACTACAGTGGTTCAATCTTAATATTATGAAGCGACGAGAATACTTTTTGTGCGCAAAAAAAAAAAAAACGACTTTATTCAACAATATCTTCTCTCCCCTGTCTTTCTGCTATGCTGTTCACGTTCAGTACTTCCAGGTTCTACGTCAGAACGGCGTTTGGACATAGAACCTGGAATCGCTGGACATAAACAGGAACGACATCAGGGTGAGTAATTAATGACAGAAATTTCATTTCTGGGTGAACTAACCCTTTAACGGAAGTTCTGAAGCGCGAAACATAAATCACGTGAGCCAACTCACTACACGTAGGCTGGTGAGCCAGTTAAGCCCCTGTTTCTGTTCCAGTTAATTATCTTACCCTGTGTATTAAAGGGATAGTTCACCCAAAAAAAAAAAATAGTTTTTTGGGTGAACTATCCCTTTAAGCCCTTAGTTTCCTTTGCTCAGTGCTCAGCCTTGTTTGCGTTATATGTTGTGTTCTCTGAGTATTGTGGTTGTGTTCCTATGTATTTCCAAGTTTAGTTATTAAAGGCTTTGTTATTGAATTTCGTGTGATGTGCGATTATTACAGCCACACCTGACAATGTTAAGTCAAGTTATTGTGAAAGGCATCAGAAGAGCTATTAACCACAAATACCAACTTTTACCCTTAGGAAGGAAGTCAGGATGGCAAGATATAAAAGAAATAAATTCAAACATTTCTTTATTCCTGAGTCCATTTGAATGCTCAGTGTGCATGTCTCATTTAGTGTCATGCATCTTCTGGTTGTTTGATGGTGGAGACTATGCAAACTTCTGCAAAAGGGATCATTCGATGAACTATGAAAAAGATTTTAAGAAACAAGCATGATTTTCATGTGGTTTCTTTAATAAATGTGGAAAGTCACACTCACCTCGTTTATAGTAGGTGGAATATGTGTGAGATTCATCCCTACACACATCACAGTGAGCTTTGTGTTGTCACAAACACAGACGCGCGGACACTTCGCAGCCTGACCCGCAGGCACAGAGGTCATTAGAAACAGAAGCAGACATGATGTTACTATCAGCGTCATGGCAGCGACCTCCTCCAACTGTAGGACTGCAATGGGAACTGATTATTATTTGCATTTGAACATAATGGAAAGAACAAAATATGACAAGATAATAGAAAGTTGTTTTTTTTAAATACATATTCAAAGACTTAAATGCTTTTTTGTTGTTGTTATTTTTATATTTTCTATACAGTTGCTGTAGGCCTATTCTTTCACATGCAAAGAATTTAGCCTGTCCGTTTATTTATATGTACATGAAAATTCCTCAAAGTAATACAATATAAAAATTAAAAATGACACTACTATTAAAAAGATTGGGGTTAGTACGAGTTTATAAATTCTTTTGAAAGAAGTATGCTTGCCAAGGCTGCATTTATTTGACAAATATGTAAAAATATGTACTGATGTAAAAACAGTGATATTGTGAAATATTATTATTATTTTGAAGGGGGTGGATTTACAATCCCTCTTCTTGTATTATTTAATGACTAGGAAATCATAGTTATATTTTGTAGAGAGAGAATTGTCAGTTTTAATTTTATTCTGCTGTTCTTATGATATAACTGTATGATATATGTAAAGACAACTGTGTCTAAGGTCATGAAGGTCAACAATACTTTACATGTATCCACTAATGCACATGCATGCTTAGTATGTGTAATTCTTTTTAGGTTTAGCACTATCACTATAAACTATGACAGTGAATCGTGTAGAAGTGGTCTGTGTGGATGTAGTTTTCATGCTCTGTTCCAGTAAGTCCTGACAAAAACTCAACCTTGAAGGAAAAAGATATCGCCTACGTTTTATTTAATTGTGCTTGCAGGGGTTGTTTATTATTATGAGACACATGTGACCCTGCCAAAGGAATAGTTCCCAGGAGAATTCAACAGCGTTGCAGATGAGAAGAGTCCTTCCGGAAGTTTCTTATGTATATAGGACAAAGTGTGTCAAAGATAATGTCTTTAAATGACCTAATTTGTGTAAAGAACAGAATACCTACTGTACTATTAACCTATCAGAACCTGTAGAAATTATGTCAACTAGTTATCCATGTGACTATAAGGACTAGTGTTTCTGTATCCTAAGTTAGTTCGAGTCTGGATCCTCTTATTCGTTTTCTACGGCCTATGGAAGTGTGGAGAAATTTGTCTTCAGCAAACTCTCTGTCAAATGACTGAACTTCAGCTTTGACTCCTGGTCTTCAGTGAGCATATTGGTCTCTTTATGTGGTCTAACTGTAATTCCCCTACAATTTAAAAATCACTGTTTTCTATGTGACTATATTGTAAAATTTAATGTATTCCTGTGATGTTAAAGCTGTATTTTCATCATCATTACTCCAGTCTTCAGTGTCACATGATCCTTCAGAAATCATTCTAATATGATGATTTGCTGCTCAAGAAACTGTTCTGATTATTATCAATGTTGAAAACAGTTGTGCTGCTTAATATTTTTGTGGAAAAAGTGATATTTTTTTCAGGACACTGATGAATAGAAAGTTCAAAAGAACAGCATTTATTTGAAATATAATTTATATATAATTTTTAACAATTTAAGTCTTTAAAATTTTAAGTCTTTACTGTCACAATTTAATGCATTTTTGCTAATTAAAAGTAGCCTATTAATTTCTTTTTTAAAAATGACTGATTCCAAACCTTTGAATGGTAGTGATCAACAAAATTAACATGAGAACAAACAGTTTTAGAGTCCTTTGAACTATTTTACAGGTTTTATTCTTATTTCAACCCAAACACAACATATACTTTTTTGTTTTTAAACAACATTGGTAAATTCTTGCATTTTGACCTCTGATCCCATTCTGCCCTGTTCAAATTAACACAGTGGTACCACATTTCACAGTGGCTCCAACCTTTAGTGAATGAATGGTGACAGACAAAGAACTGTTTTACTCATTTCCATTTTTTAAATCTTATGCTAATTCAGAGGATTTCATTAATAGTGAATGCGAACCTTTAACCAATAATTGTGGTAGCCTATGTCTTGGTCAGACTAAAGATGGAAAACATTAACATTTTAATTGGACTTGTATTCTTTATAAATTATTTCAGATGTAGAAATGAATGGAGAAAAAAAACTCACCTCTGATACAACACTTGATTTTCCCAAAATCCTTGCGAGTTATATAATCACAGAATGGTAAAAGTTCAATTAACATGGGATCAGTAGCTGTTTACCTTCAAACTCAAGCCTTTCTAAACTTAACAGTGATGAGGAAATTTTTTCTTGTGTTACTTTCCATTACAATTTTTTTTAAACTTACAACTAAACATTACGTTAGGGTCAAAAACCTGCATCTATGCATAGCCTACTGTGATAGATATGCCGAGCGCTGGGTGGGATGAGCGCGAGAGAGGACAGGAAAGTATTGGAGAGGAGGCGCGCCTGTGGAACGCAGACGTCAGATTGGTGGGACAGCGCGTCAAATGACCATCTACTGAAACAATGTAAATAATATAAGCGTTACTTATTATGCACATTTTTCATGTTTTCAGAATTATTTCAGCTGACCGCAAATTACAAAAAAAATACTAAAAAATATCATTTTACAGAAAAATTGTTGACTAATTAACTGTTTTAACGGCATTCACACATTCTTCATCCATCACTTTTAAAACCTCCCTGAAAATAAGAAAGGGAAAAAAAAAATCCATTAATTTAATTCAATCAAAATACATGGCTACTTTTGAATGACTGATGAAGGTTGCTCGTAAAGTGATGTGGTTCTGGCATCTACCAGCAGGGGCCATAATATCCATGCTAACAAGTCAAGAAAAACAAAATGCAGTCGTTTGTAATGTAATAGGCTAGGCCTATCATTTGTAAAATTAAGAAAGAGAGAAAAAATCTAGGTTTAGGTTTTGTTGGTTAGGCCTACTTCACTTCCTTCTTTGGTTAGGCTATTGCAGTAATCCGCAACGAAAAAGAGGAAGCATATTTTCTTTGTCATTATTTACATACTTGGATTGTAAACAGAGAAATGTACTGATTGTTGAAATTTCTCACGTTTTCTTATTTAGAAGCCTAGATGCCTTCGAACTAGGCACACATTTAAATATACTAAACCATAAACACACGAACTGTCATTGTAAACCATTGTTACACCACATTTCAGCAGTCAGATGTTGAGGAAGCGGGTGTGAAATTGAACTTGATTGATTTGTTTTTCACCCAATAGAAGTGTTACATCAATGCTGCTAGCCAATCAGGTTTAAGAAGAAACGGAAACACCCGAACTTGCACGAAGCTCTCCGAAAGGAACTTGCGGATATATAAGTTGCTCACAAGGGGCGACGGTGCAAAACGTACTTCAGAATTGCTTCTGCAAACCTGGATTTTGTTTAAGATCTGAACTATTTGTTTCTTTTAAAGATAAGAGAATGAATCACTTTCACCTGTTCGCGTTTTTAATTTGGCTGTTAATTGGGGACAGCCAAGCAATAATCAGGTAATGTTAATGCATTCTCTTATTTATTATCGATGTAAGCGCGTTTTGTCTTTCTTGCACATATTTACATACATATGTAACTATTCATGAAAGAGTTTGCTTTCAAAAACTTAAACAGCACCATGATGAATCTGCGCATTAACTTTCGCTGTATTTTAATTTTATCTGTACTGCAATAAAATTGAGTCTAAAATCAACTAATCCGACGCATTATATTTCTTAATATTAGTCATGCTGCAATAAACAGTGCTGCTTGGGACGTTTTGTGTAAAAGCTTACTATAGCATCAACTGGTGCTTTGGATCAGGAAGTTGAACTGATGACCGAGTGAACAGTTACATGTGTGAACTGCTTGTGGTTGCAGAGCGACAATCGTGTAACCTGGAGTCTACAATGCAAACGAGCGACGCTACAAACTGAAACGTTTATTTATAATAAAAGAAGCTGACGTTTATTCTCAAACCTTTGACAGTTTCGTTGATTATAATCGAAGCGTTCTATTATTTTGACGTAGCCATGTCCGATTCACGAACGAGTCATTTTTAAGATTCGGATCTTTTGAATGAAACCGTTCACAAAACCAATCTGAACGATTCTGGCAAGGTTCACTCAAAATGATGAACAAAACGTTTTAGTTGGGCATTCAATGAAAGGATTAGTTCACTTCTGAATGAAAATTTTCTGATATTTATTCACCCCCATGTCATCCAAGATGTTCATGTCTTTCTTAAGCTGAAAAGAAATTAAGGTTTTTGAGGAAAACATTCCAGGATTTTTCTCCTTATAGTAGACTTCAGCGGGGTTCACCGGGTTGAAGGTTTAAATTGCAGTTTCAGTGCAGCTTCAAAAGGCTCTACATGATCCCAGATGAGGAATAAGGGTCTTATCTAGCGATATGATCGGTCATTTTCTAAAAAAAAAATAAAAATGTGTATCATTTTAAACACAAATGCTCGTCTTGCATTAGCTCTGCGATCCACCACGTATGACGTAATCACGTTGGAAGGTCACGCGGGACGTAGGTGAAAGTACAGATTTGGTGTCTACAAAGCGAACGTGCAAAGATTAAGCCAAACGCCCTTTACAAAAAAGGGTAAAACAACAATGTTGGACGATTTTGAAGTTGGAGGAGAAAATAAGATGTTTTTCGCCCTACCTCTGTACTTCTCCCCGACGCGTGACCTTTCCAACGTGATTACGTAATGCGTGGCGCAGAGCTACTGCAAGACGAGCATTTGTGGTTAAAAAGTATATACTTTTTTTTTTTGTTTTGTTTTGTTTTTTGTTTTTTTGTTTTAGAAAATGACCGATCATATCGCTAGATAAGACCCTTATTCCTCATCTGGTATCGTTTAAAGCCCTTTGAAGCTGCACTGAACCTGCAATTTGGACCTTCAACCTATTGGTAGCCGTTGAAGTCCACTATAAGGAGAATAATCCTGGAATGTTTTCATCAAAAACCTTAATTTCTTTTCAACTGAAGAAAGAAAGACATAAACATCTTGGCTAACATGGGGGTGAGTAAATTATCAGGAAATTTTAATTCTGAAGTGAACTAATCCTTTAACGTCTAACTCTGTTTTTTTTTTTAAAGTTACTACTTGTTTCAGAACGTTCAGAGAACATTCAATTATAACATTCCCATAATGTTGGCAAACGTATAAAATGGAATGTTCCCTTAATGTTCGCATAACCAAGAAATTTTTAAAAAAAAAACATTTAGACGGTTAGAGAACGTTCTGAAATAAGGTTTTTATAACCTGATGGGAATGTTAGTAAAACGTTCTTTGGAACATATTTTTGTTAGCTGGAATAATCACTACTACACCATAGCAAAAACATAGCAATGCCTTTGTAATGATGGCACGTGCAAGCACTCGTAACGTTCTCTTCAGAAAATCTTTGTGTGAGTTTTATAGATACTACTGGAAGCAAGTACACATGCTCAGATGCTTTATTGCTTTCTCGCTGCTGTATCTCTAGAATTCCTCTGCACAAGACGCGCACTGTGCGCCGCATGTTGGCGGACAATGGGAGGACTATTGATGAGATCAAATCCATGGCCAGAGAGAAAACCTCCAAAGTCAAATTTACAGCCCTTTCCACAACACAACCACCAACACAACTACCACCACCTGTAGAGAAACTCACCAACTTCATGGATGTAAGAGAATGTGGTATCGTATCTCTTGTTTTATGCTTTTGGTTCTTGCATAAGGAATATAATTAGTCCGGCTGTCCTTTCTCCCTGTTCAGGCCCAGTATTTTGGAGTGATCAGTATTGGTACCCCTCCTCAGGACTTCACTGTACTGTTTGACACTGGATCATCCAACCTATGGGTTCCATCTATCCATTGCTCCTACCTGGACATAGCATGCTGTGAGTGATGTTTTGAATGATTGTATTGATCTGTATTTGGTTTTTTTTTTTTTTTTTTTTTTTTTTTTTCCTTTAGTAACTTTGTTTTTTCACTGTCTGTCAGGGTTGCACCATCGCTACAACTCTAAGAAGTCAAGCACGTACGTTCAGAATGGCACTAAGTTCTCGATCCAGTACGGCAGAGGGAGTCTCTCTGGCTTCATCAGTCAGGATACAGTCACTGTGAGTAAAGACAGTTCATGAAAGCTGTAAAAGCTTCAAAATAACAAGAAAAGCACCGTAAAAGCATCATAAAACTGACTCCTTCACTATATTACAGGTCTTCAAAGAAATCTGATAGCTTTGTGTAAGAAACTGATTAAAATTTGTTGTTTCTTTTGAATTTGTTTAGAAATGAACCAATAACCTTGCCGTTGCTGATGCCAGTCTTATTTTATTATTATTTATATAACATTATAGTATTTATTAATATCTTGGCTTTTATTTTTATATTTTCAGTTTTCATTTTAATGCTTTCTTTTTAATATTTTCTATTTTATTTCATTTTTAGTTTTAACAATTTTTTTTTTTATTTCAGTTAGTTTCCAAAGAAGCATTTTTAATTTTCTTTTAAGTTTAGGTTTTTCCATCTAATATTTACACCAGCGGTCAAAAGTTTGAAATAATTAAAACAATTTTACAGAAGTCTCTTATGCTCACCAAAGCTAAATTTATTTGATCAAAAATACAGTTAAAAACGGTGATATTGTGAAATATTATTACATTTTAAAATAACTATTTTCTAGTTTAATATATTTTAAAATGTAATTTATTCCATTGATGTTCAAGCTGAATTTTCAGCATCATTACTCCAGTCTTCAGTGTCACTTGATCCTTCAGAAATCATTCTAATATGCTGATTTAGTGCCTGATTATTTTTGGTGCAGCACAACTGTTTTCAACATTGATAATAGTAAGAAATGTTTCTTGAGCTTTAAATCAGCATATTAGAATAATTTTTGAAGGATCATGTGACACTGAAGACTTGACATCACAGGAATAAATTACATTTTAAAACTTTTGACCATCAGTGAATTTTTTTTCTGTCTGTAGTTGGCAGGGCTAAAGGTGCCAGACCAGCAGTTTGCAGAGGCGGTTAAACAGCCTGGGATTGTGTTCGCGGTGGCACGTTTTGATGGCGTCCTGGGAATGGCATACCCCGCCATTTCTGTAGATGGGATTACACCAGTGTTTGACACGGCCATGGCTGCCAAAATCCTGCCCCAGAATATCTTCTCTTTCTATATCAACCGGTAAGGCTCTCTTCTGCTCTTGGGTCAAGTTATTCCACTTCAAGTTTCCTTTTACTTGACCTTGAGCATGAAAGAATTGTATTTATTCTTGTTAAACGGTAACTCATGACTCTCATTACTGTTTGCATAGCAGTGCCACCCCCTTCCTAGTTTCCAAAATGCTTGTGCATGTTATGGCCAATTTATCACACAATAGTTGATTGTTCTGTCTGTATAAAAAGCCTCTTTTACTAACTGAATGATTTGTGACAAACGTGTATATGTGGGTCAGGTTTTGCCTACATTTTGGTGACCAAATGTCTTTGAAGGTTCGTACAACCTAAAAGTCATCGCAATGGCTTAATGAACATGGTAAATCTTATTAATAAATGTTGTGTGCAGGGACCCTGTCGGTGAGGTTGGAGGAGAGCTCATGCTGGGAGGTTTTGACAAGCAGTATTTCGATGGTGATCTGCATTACGTCAATGTCACGCGAAAAGCCTACTGGCAGATAAAGATGGATGAGTATGTGATGACAATTACTGTGTTTCAACAGCCAAGACTGTGGCTTTTCAAAGATTGTGCTCAAGGATGAGCCCTCATTTTAGACAGAGAGACTTAATTGATTTTGGTTTACCAGATTATCAACAATTTTTGGGGGTTTAATCTCTATGATGGTTGGAAACTGAGACACATTCTATTTGTAGTAATAACTCGTTGAATATATTGATCATTGTCCTGCAGGGTTCAGGTGGGTGGCACTCTTACCCTCTGCAAAAGTGGATGCCAGGCAATTGTTGACACAGGAACGTCAATGATCACAGGGCCAGTTCAAGAGGTGCGGGCCCTGCAGAAAGCTATCGGAGCCATACCACTGCTTATGGGAGAGGTGAGGTGAACTCCAGCTAAAATATCAAAACGTATACAGGGTTCTTGTGGGTTTTAAAAAGTCTAGAACAAGAACATATATTTGTCAATGAGTCGTCAAAACTTGGAATTAAGTTGCTTTTTCTCAGCACATTGGCAGATATTCGGTCTTGTTTTAATCATAAGCTTCATTTTGATCAGTTTCACAGAGACTGAAACAAGACTTCATACATACACACATATATATATATATATATATATAATTTGACGCTTAATATTTTTAATTATTTATTTTATGTATTTATTTTCGCATAAAGTGGGGAAGCCATAATGTAAAGATTTTGATGTTTCCTCCTCTGTAGTACTGGATTGACTGTAAGAAGATTCCATCACTTCCTGTTGTTTCCTTGAGCCTGGGAGGGAAGATGTTCAACTTAACTGGAAAGGACTATGTTCTGCAGGTGCGTCCCCCTCTTTACAGAATCTGCTGGGGTTTTCCTTTTAGTCTGCTGAGGTTAGAAAGGGACATTATAGAGTACTACTACTTCTGAAATGAATGCAACATTAAAGGGGTACTTCACCACTGGCAAAATGGGCTTTCAATAAAACTTGGCTGCCTATACAGTAGAAAGGCGGAAACTTTTTTTGAAATCGGTGCTAGAGAGAAAACAAAGGGAAAAAAAGGCTGTTGTATCCCTTTTGCCAAATAGGTAGGACAACTTCAACACCCATAATGCACTGGGCATGTTGCCATCCAAGGCCACTACCACCAGTCTGCTATGGACACGCTTGACCAGAGTCAAATACTGCCTTGCTTTTGTAGGAAATACTTCTTAGCAAACTTTTAGTCATAATGGAGTCGACGTCGACTTGTATTGTTCCCGGGTGCAAGAATTCGAAGAGTAAATGTTTAGTGGGAGTGAGTTACTTTGGTTTCCAGTGAAGGATTCAGCTCGTTGTATGTAGGCAGTGGGAAAAGGCTAAAAAGAATCATAAATACGGAGAGAAAGCTGACAAATAAAAAAAAGAAAGCTGAATTTGCTGACAAATAAATGAGAATTTCTCGGCTTCTAGGCAACACTGAGAACGAGTAAACATTGTTCATTTACATATACTACCGACATTGTAACAATACAAAGTGGAAAAATCAGCAAGTTACACTTTTTAAGTGAATAATTGAAATCAATTTAGCTTATTTCTCTCTCTTCGCAGGTGACTCATTTGGGTATGAGTGTTTGTCTGTCTGGCTTTATGGCCATGGATATCCCGCCTCCCGCCGGGCCGCTGTGGATTCTGGGAGACGTGTTCATCGGCCGCTACTACACTGTGTTTGACAGGGAGGCGGACCGCGTGGGCTTTGCTCCTGCCAAGTGAACAGAGAGTGAATGACATTATGGTGTTGTACTGGATCTAATGGACCATTATCTATACTGAAACCACTGTTTTGTTTAAAGTTATTAAATTCATTGCTATTTGAAATATGCAACATCGACATGAGGACATTAACAAATGCTTGAAGTGATAGAATACTTTTTCAAGATTGAAACTTGTTTAGCTAGGGTCTCTCTACTTCCCCTTGAAGCCTTATTGTGTTTATTTTGCACTAAATATCAATAGATGGAGACAAACTATGCATTTTTATTTTTATACTTTAGCTATTAATAATTTTGTAGTAAATTTAATAAAGATGGATTAAATTGCTGGTAAATTTCTAGTTTTGTAACTTTTGTATTTGAGTTTTCTTTTGTCAGGTGACTTCTGTATGTGTGTGTGTGTGTGTGTGTGTATATCATTTTGATAATGTTGACACTGGTATATTATACTCGATTACTCAAACTGAAGTGAACTTTGTTAATTAAGAAACCAAGTAGTCTTGGTTAGCTTTATCTAATCAATGAACTACAAATTGCTGCAAAAGTTCTTCCAAACCTGGAGTTAAATAAAGTTTTTTGTTTGTAGTTGCTTGTTTGGTTTGTGTTCAGCGCAAACATTATATTTCGATGGCTGTCTACTGTTAAAGTTTTCAAAGTAAATTCAAGGAAGTTAATGTCTTGTAAATACACAGGGAAATGTCATAAAGTGGCCATTGCCATAAATAAGTTGTCTGAGAACTGAACTAAATTGCTAGACTGTTGAATCCAATGTGGGGGAAAACCAGTAGAAGCAGGGTTTTTTTCCAGATCTTTATTTGTAGAAGTTCCTCAAATAGCATTATATAAATCAGCTTTAGAAATGTCTGATTACAAATTGGAGTTTATATATATATATATATATATATATGCAGATATTTTTAAAGCTGACTTGATTTGATTGAATCTCTAACCCTACAGAAAGAGACACGGGTTCTGCATACTGTGATAACGCCCTCAAACACTTTATAGTATCAGTCATCTTCAGTCTGTTTCCTGACATGTTGCAAAATGTCCATCATATGACACATAGGACATTCAATTTGACAGTCAGATGTGCCACCATATCAAATCTCTAACTTGAACAACTGCAACAAATGTTGATTTATAATTCTTACCTTTGGCTGAACTTCTGTCATTCCACTGAAGTTAATTTGATTTCCCTTCAACAGATCTAATTTCAAAGTCATGAAAACTGTATGTGAACATACAGTATGTGAAAATACACTACCAAGTTTGGGGTCAGTAAGATTTTTTTTTTAGATGTTTTTGAAATCTTGAATGCTTATTTTTTTTTAAATAAAAAATACATTAAAAACAGTAATATTGTAAAATATTATCAGAATTTAAAATAACCTTTTTCAATTTTACTATATTTTAAAATATATTTTATTCATGTGATGCAAAGCTGAATTTTCAGCATCATTACTCCAGTCTTCAGTGTCACATGATCCTTCAGAAATCATTCTAATTTGATGATCAAGAAAAATTTGGCCCCAAACGTTAGCGCAGTGCTGTATGTCGGCTACCGGAATAACTGAACTCACTGAATTAAAGACTTGCACAAATATCACAATAACACTCTAAAACAGTTTTACTCCATTTTATTTTATTTTTTTTTATTTTCATCCTTTTCTCTGTATTGCAGCACAGAGACCAGAGGCACAAATCACTCCTACAGAATAAATGATACAAAGTGCTGTTTAATAAAAATAAAAATCACCAGGAAATAAAGAAACAAGTACAGAAGCATCACATGCAAAGTTCTAGGCTGAACTAACTCCACCAGCAGATATACTTTGGATTCGGTGCTGCTCTTTCATATCATTCGCTAGGTAAATGTCTATCTGCTACATCACACAGGTTGACACAGGTGCTCCGGTTACACAAGTAAAATAAATACTTCGATACACGTGATCTTCTGGCTGTGAGTTTTGGCATTTCATAGCAGAGACGTAGCCTATTTTATATTTTGTTCTATCAAACGACATTCTCCAAGCACATAAAGTATGATCATAACAAGATATACATAAATAGTTTCACACCTATTTTTGGTTACATCTGTACAATCAGTACAAAAATACTAAAATGTCTCTGTTTTATTAGGCTCTTGTACATCTTTTGCACACAATACCTTTCGGTTCATCCAAACATTCCTTATAACCCACACATCCTCATACAATATATAGACAAGAGGGGAAACATCCTTCCATTTCTGTTTTCCTAAATCTTTTAAATGATTCTATAGATTTAAGGAGGTCTGTATGGGTTGTCTTGGTTTATCAGGCAGCTTCAATACAATAAAAATCACATCTGCTCTTTGTTTAGCCATTCTAAAAGGCATTTAAACATTTTTTTGATTATTAATTCAGGTGTTTAGCTTCTCCTCATTTCAGCAGTTTGTAATAACCCGTTTCAACCATTTCAATAACATCACATTTCTATGAGCGACCTTTAAAAGAGTATGAAGAAAAGCAATGTATGCTACATTACCAGCAAATAAAAATGCTTGCATAACATTACTCCAGTAGCACTGCTTGTAATACTAGTAAAATATGTTGTCAAAAGTACCGACTGCGATACCAAGTCGGTACTGAAATTTTAAAATATGAGGCTTTGAGCGCTGTTGAGCGGATTCGTAAACACCTCTGATTGGCCATTGTGTTCATGCGCTCATCAGATATGTCTGTGATTGGCTACAATGATCAACGCTTCCAAAACATGTTGTAAAAATACAACAATGGCACTCTTCACCGAGCGCTCACACCGATAAACACAGGAGCGTTTGAAAGCAGGAGTCTATCGTGGACCAGTCCGCTGATAGACTCCTGCTTTCAAACGCTCCCGCTTTCAAATTCAAACACATCCGTGTGCTTTCAAACGCTCCTGCGCGTTGATCATTGTAGTCAATCACGGACATATCTGATGAGCGCGTTAAAACAAAGGCCAATCAGAGGTATTTACGAATCCGCTGCTCAGCGCTCAAAGCGTCATATTTTTAAAATTTCAGTACCGACTTGATATCACAGTCGATACTTCTGACAACGCTATAAATTGCATTTTTTTTACTTTATTGTTTTTCAATTAATTTTGAATAATGGACAGAAATAATCTGTAAGCATTCATGAACAAAGCAAGGAAATACTGAACCATGTTCCATATAACAAAAAACTGGAGAACATAAAACCATGAATTTATCAATGTAACATGCCAAATTACCTCCATGGAATTTCAAAGCATTTTTATGTAACGGAAACATGAGATGACAGTGCCCGAATTCATAATGAATATCACATACTGATCAATGAAGTTCGAATCGGATCCTCCACTAGATAAATATATAGCCTTCATGCCACTTCACTGTGCATTAGGAAAGCTAAAAACACCTAAATGATATATGATGGGCCATATAAAATATGACCAACAGATGAGTTCATAGTACCTGAAAATAACTGCTGATGGTATAATTGAAAAACAACTGAGGTTACTGATCTACTCAGAACAGGATACATGTGAAAACGTTGCCATTATTTTGGTTTGTGTATTAACTGTGGACCAAACAGTGGTAGTGTGTGTGTATGAGTTGTTAAACAGTTCTCAAAAGGCTCTCTGGGTCGGACAATGCGCAGTAAAGCGTGTATCCCAGTTCGTCTATTTCCTGTGGCGTTAGCTCACAGAACAGATCGACTTTGAGATTTAGGATGCTAGGTAGCCTCCCAGCCTCTAGGTGTCCCACTAATGCACGAAGCAGCTGCATGAAACGGTCAGCAAGCGCTTCCTGAGTCCAATCGCCCTCCTGTTCGCTCAGGAGAAGGATTGCGTTAGTGAGCTGACTTGCGTTTAATCGTGTTAGCGCTGGATTCAGTTTACACACGGCTTTAACAACTTTAAGACATGCGCAACGGCACCCGCCATCTTCCTGATCGAGAGCACGTAACTTTGCCGTTTCCGCCACACGAAAACTTTGCCGCCACAGATTCTCGTGCCGTTCGGCAGCCAATCGATGCGGTTTGGCGATCAATGAGACACCATCCTCCATAACAAGCAACGGGAGGAAGTCCACGTAAAGGCGACGGTCCGTTTCGTACTGCACTTCTAGCGTAAGCGTTTCCGATGGGACCACGGGTCGAATGATGTAATCTAAAACGCTACCAATGGCGGGCCAGTTGATGGAGCCGGCGACGAGCTTCTCGAAAACTTCTAGGACGCTCTTTGGGGAAAGGTAACCACCCACCATGCAACGGTCCCAGTAACTGCTTCCACGTGGGAAGTACTCAAGGTTTTCCCGACGAACCAGCCAGAAGCCAGGAACGTTCATGATGGTGTCCTCACCAGGAATGGGTGACCAGAGATTCTTCTCAAGGATCATGGGTACCATCAACTGGGCGTGATCAGCAGTCACCACCTAAAAATAAAATGAAAAAATATGTTACTGCTTACACAAAAAGTGTCAGAATTTGACATTTTCCCTCAGAATTAACTGTTCATATACAATGCACAGTGTTTTCGTAACTGAACAAAGCAGGCAAATAGGAGTACTCTATTGGTTGTCTGTTGCTAAGTGTCTAGCTGTAACATTCTAACGCTGCATCGTTTCACACTCTGCAAGTTTGGCACCACAATGCGGGGTTAACACCAAACAAGCGGTGCTAACCCTACTCCGGTGCAGGATTTCATAATCCTGGTGCTAACCCTGCTTCTAAATTACAAGTGTGAAATGTTCCTTTACCCTGGGATAAAAGCGGTGTTTAGAACGACGATAACCCAGGGTTAAATGCAGTGTGAAAAGCCCTTCTGAATGTTTCCCCTTTGTTCTCACCTGGAGGTCGTCATACAGACTGCCGCTCAGGTACATTTCTCGTAGTGGCATATCAGGTAGTTTGGCGTGGAGGAAGACTCGGAGCTCCGCACAGATATCCAACGCGGCACGGCGAGCTACGGCCTGCTCTTCCGAGGGGATCGCCACTCGCTCATGAAAGAAGGCCCAAAGGTGCTCCTGCAGTGAGAGACGCAGCCGTGCCCTCTGGAGTTCAGCCTTACCAGAGCCGCCGCCACCACGGCCCATAACACGATGTACAGAATCTAAAATGAAAAGCAGAAGAAAACATAAAATAATAGACTTAAATGGCATTTATCTGGCATATTTAAATAATCAAACACCTTCCAAAGGTCAACACCTGGTCGATTTATTCTACTCAATCACAACACACAGCCTAAAACAACACAATCTTTAGTTTTCCAGACACAGATTGATACTAGGCTTGGACTATGATGAAGGAGAGATGGCACAGGATGGTGAACTAATCATTCAACAACCGACTGATTAGTGAGGTAGATTCTGAATATTTCCAGTGCTTACTTCACATTGATAATTCATTACAACTCACCAAGTAGTCAAAATGATTATGCACATCCCTAAAGCCCAGAAAACGATTAAAGGGGCTACGGAAACCTACAGTGTGTTAGTTAAGGAAGGGTTTAAATACCCACTGAGCAAGTAGAGAAGACACTCCGTTATGTACAAGCCTGGTAAACAATAAGGATACAGGTTAAGAAAAACTAGGGATAAACCATTTCCATGGTGGCCCAGGATTAAAAATAAATAAAATTCTAATTAATGAATATAAAAAAGAAATAATAACTTTCCTCAAATCTATGAAAATACTAAATTCAATAATATGAAATAA